>JACXGM010026719.1:0-14743 GCA_016801145.1 Umbra pygmaea
CTTACACAGAGGTAAGCTTGCCGTAAAGCAGTATCTCTGGCCGTACAATGTGAATGACGTCATTGACATTTTCAAAGGGTTTTTTAGAAGAAAAAGGTGACTTAAAAAAAATCTAAAACCAAGCAGTGTGTATTTTCTTGGCCTCCCCTTTCGACTGCAACATTCAAATTACTAGACAAAAAATTATATTTCGAGAAAAAGTGGATTTTGAGGGGTATAGCTCCATAGACCTCCATTCATTCTGCACTCACATGTGACTGCCCTCTTATGGAACTAGAGTGGGACTGCAACCAGTTCAGATGCCGGAAGTTTTCGGAGAGTGGCACTTCTTTCCTTATTAGACATTCTTTGGCAACACTATTATGCTAGCAACACGAATGCGGATTTTACTTTTCAAAATAAAAGCACTCATTCCAATGCATTAAATTCTGCACGAGCGATTGTTTTTATAGAGCAATCTGCATATGCAATTATGACCTATAGTGAGTTGAATGCGAGAGTTTAAAAAACTGTGAACCAGCACCAGTTCTGAACCAGAGCCAGCTTTGGTGGAAAAGGGGTAAGTGATATGGGTCCCTGTTTTTGTGTCGCTGGCTATACCACCTCAAGCCCCGGAGGATTTGAGAATATATTTGGATTAAACACATCCCAGTGAACATTTATCCATAGTATGTGTTTTGCCATGACAGATAGTTCTGTTGTTATGTTACCTTTAATACAATTGTGTGTACATCATTTATTTTACAATTGTTATTATAACACGTTTTTTAATCCTATCAAACTATCTTTACAGTTCCTTAAACATACAATAAAATGTGATTTAATTACAATTCACTAGCTTTACAATGAATTTACAACGATTATTTAATACATTGGAATGAGCGCTATTATTTTGCAAATAAAAATCCGCTTTCGTGTTGCTAGCATAATATATTGCTGTCAAAAGAACGTAAATGTCCTGAAGTACAAAAGCACAGACGCTTCAGTGATTGGACACCCTTGCACGCCTTCCTTTACCTTTGACCTTAAGTAGTCTGCCAACATGGCGGCGCACATGAGATGTTTGTTATATAGGTCTAGTTCATTGAATCATTTGAATTGTACATCAGTTAGCGCCCTGAAAGAATGCTTATCAAGATCATATCATCCGTTTCCAACTGGGTTTTCGTCTAAATTAGTTAGGCAAATTTTCACTGATTTTTTTCAGCAACTTTACCAACACAGAATGGTTAAATCTTCCTCTGTTCGTCCTCGAGGAGATCCGAGTCTGTTATTTGTTAATGCAGGCATGAACCAGGTACATTTAAAAGGGATCCTTCAATGTTCAAATTATATAGCTGATCAAATATAAGAAGATACTAGACATTTATTATAATTATTGGTTATAATATACGAGATTATAGCTTTTGCTCTTAAATGTGATAAATTACGAAAATGCTATTTAGAAACCATTTATTTGTTCACAGTACCAACTGTTCTTGTGCACATAGCGCTAATGTGTACATCGCTGCCCTATGTGGAAAGGGGGCAACTCTAGCGACTCCTTGTGTAGGTCGTGCATCTGTATGTAATTGTGGTTCATTCATGTTTGTAGTCTCAGCACGCGTTTTATCAACTCAGCCCCCCCAAGATATATTTATGGTCCAAAACTCTGCATGTTTAGTATAAAAAGTATTTAAAAAGTTTTGGAAAATTTGCTTTTGCAGAAAAAAGTGTGAAGCATTTCAAGAAAACAACACCTTGCCAATTGTTAAGCATGTGGTTGGCTCCATTATGCTTTGGGGATTTGTGGTAGCCTGTAGGAATCCCGACAGGAATTGCCGACAGGAATCCCCGGGCCACAACTCCACATTTAGGGAGAAGCCCCTCACTGCAGTGAGGGGTACTTGGATTTGGGACCCCCGCCAAAGAAATATGACTGTGCAGAAACAAAATGTGCCCCCCCTCAGGACTGGGCCCGGGACAACAATCCCTGCCTGTAGAATTGGTAATGTTGTGAGGCTGGAAGGAACAATAACAAAAGATGTACATTGCATTAAAAAAAGCAAACATCACTATACCTATATTATATATTTTTATATATACTTAGTTGTATATACTTAGTTGTGTACTTACATTATCTTAAATGTTTCCACCAACTTTCAAACCCAGAGAAATGTGTATTATAATTCAAAGACACGGGACGTTTCATTTTGTCTTCTGTTAATGGCGTCATATAACCTTTGACTGCTGTAGTTGCTCTAAGTTCCAGGGAACCGCCAAACATAACGTGAATAAAGTTATAATATTTTTTAACAATACATTACTTTGTCAGTGAACATTTTTTCTGCCGGATACACTAGTTTGGAAGGTTGACGACGATAACAAAACCCAAGATCCTACCCTACCTCCCAACGTCCTCCAAGTACATCTTTTGCTATTGTTTTGATTTAAGAGACCCCTAGTGGCCAAAAACTACATATTGTACATTTAAAAAAATTTCTGCCGGAGACACTAGATTGGCTGGTTGACATTGACGATGATAACAAATCCCATGATCCCAAGCTAATTCCCGACATCATCCAAGTACATCTTTTGTTATTTTTCTGATTGAGAGACCTCTAGCGGCCAAAAAGTACATATTATCTGTTTAACTTTTCAGTTAAGTTATGTTATGTCTTCCCTTCAACTTGAGAAATTCAAGTATTCCCTTAGGGGTTTAAATTCCAAATTTGAGGATCAATGACAGAATTTTATTTCCTATTTTTAATAGCGTGCAGAGGCTCCATTCTGACCGGTGAAAACAACTATTTCATTTTTTGTTTATTTATTTTATTATTTTATTTTTATTATTGTTTCTCATGTTCTTGTATATTTTTGGGCCTCTTGCTGAATGTATTTAGTTATTGACTTATTTTAATTTAATAATTCTGACTCTTTTTTGTTGTTATTTCTGTTGTCTGTTTGGTGGTCTTACAGAAACGTCCTAAGTAACTTATTTCAAAATTTCAGACAAACAAGGTAAAGCTTGTGAACCTATGAAAGCGGATACAAGTGAACTTTTGTCTATACAATTCTATGATAGGGGTGAACAGAAGTTGTCTACTGCATCTTAACTGAGTTCTCATCTGCTCTTCACAGTTCAAACCTATTTTCCTGGGATCAACAGATCCACGCAGTGAAATGGCCACGTACCAGCGGGTGGTGAATAGTCAGAAGTGTGTCCGTGCTGGGGGTAAACACAATGACCTGGAAGATGTTGGTCGAGATGTCTACCACCACACATTCTTTGAAATGTTGGGAAACTGGTCCTTTGGCGATTACTTTAAGGTGTGTGTGACATGAATAAAATTGGTTATATGTTTATGATGATGCCGTAGTTATTGCAGCAGACAAGCAGTTCAGTTTAATTCAGTGCTCTATGCAGTCCCCAGTCCTCAACCCTATGGGGTATTTATATAAAATATTAATGTATGCAGTCCATCTCTTCAGCATGGACCAACATCCCTGTAGAACGTTTCAGATGTTGTGTAGAATTAATGTCTTGAGGTACTATTCTGGAGGTGTGACTCAGTGCTAAAATGGTGTACTTAAAAGACTGTTCGCTGAGTGTACTTTCTAAATATTTGTCTAGATTTTAATTTGGGAGCACTAGTGTGGAAAATAATGATTTCAGTATTAGGTTGATGATACATAGGTTAAAGCTTGGATGTTGCTTATATATTCAACACTAGAGCTATTTTCACACACTATTTTATGCCTGTGCAGGAGGAAGCATGTGTCATGGCCTGGCGTCTACTCACAGAGGAGTACAGGATACCTCCAGAACGCCTCTACGTCTCATACTTTGCTGGTGATTCCTCCTCTGGTTTGCCAGCAGATGACGAGACTCGCCACATCTGGCTGAGCATTGGGTATTAAAGACATAGTGAATAACTCGATAAAACAGCTCTACAATGCAGTTTTAGAAAATGTATAAAAAAATTTAAAATATGCAAAATAATCATGACTTGTTTAGTTTTAGAATATTTGTGTATACTGCCCGTCAAAAGTTTTAGAACACCCAGGAATATATGTGTTCTGAAAGAAATTGATACCTGCATTCATCAATGTGGGAATAAATTTATCAGACTTTATAGTCAAAACATGATTAAGTATGGATGAGCTAAAGGTTTCGTCATTAGGATATTGAATTAATAGCTGCTGAAAATTTGGCTTTGCAATTCAGAGTTTCCCCCAGAAAATGGGTTAGTCGAAATGTGCAAAGGTATTTAGATTGACTGCTTATCGATGCTGGTGACTGAGCGCAATTTTGAGATGCATCACACGTCATTTTAACTAGCTGTTTCGGACGCAACACACATCAGACTTACGAATTTGGGACTGCGTAGGTAAGGCGGCAGACGTCTGTTGTTTAGGCGGCCGCCTAGACTGCAAAGTGCTGCGGGAAACCCTGCAATTGAGCATGAATAATTCATTTTAAATCCATAATTTCCAACAGTGATAGACATTTGCAACATTTGTTATGTCTTTGATATATATTTTAAGTAATTTAATGCCACCTTGACGAGTTTCTATCAAAACCATGAAAATCCTGGGTGTTCTAAAACTTTTGCTCGATAGTATATGTTTCAATGTGATTTCGATTTTTCGCAGGGTGCTATGTAAAAGGTTATATGGCTCTGATGCACTAGATAGAACTTTGTGAAATATGGGTAACATGTATTTGCATGAAGAATTACTTTTCTTTTACCAAAAAAACACAATAATTTTACTATATGTGTACTAACCTGGCTTTTCCTCATTGTTGGCAGAGATATCATAAATGTTAAGCTTGAAGTCACAAATGAGATAAGTATCATGTGAAATGTATACTGTATGTTGTGTACTAAAAACACCAAAAGCAATTGGGATTTCTGATTTGTGTTTTTGGTGTGAAAGAACATTTTTTTCCTTATTTCACAAAGGTCTATGTTGCACATTAGTGGGGACAGAGCCATATAGCCTGCTGATGTAGCCCTCCCCCTAGCTTGACCCTACTATCCTTGATTGAGCTTTAAGGGATTTAGGAACATAGAGAAAGTATTGATTTTCGTAATTGCTACACTTTAATGTTAAAGCATCAGTACAGACTGAAATAAACATTTATATGAATACTTTTTCTCTCTCTGGTAATATCTAAAAAATCTGTATTAATTGTTCACATTTTTCTGTTTTTGTTGGTAGAGTACCCTCTGACCACCTCCTACCCTTTGGGATGAGGGACAACTTTTGGGAGATGGGGGAGACTGGTCCCTGCGGCCCTTGTTCAGAGATCCACTACGACCACATTGGGGGCCGGAATGCAGCCTCATTGGTCAATGCGGACAGTCCAGATGTGGTTGAGATTTGGAACCTGGTCTTCATGCAGTATAACAGGTGCAGGGGAATTACTGCTATTTAGAAAATAATAGTTTACAATTTTTGCTAGAATTTGCAGTTTACCTTAAACTCAAGCTAAGACCAACAAGCACATGAACAAAACAATGTAAATATCAAAACACAGTTTAAAATTATAAAAATAATACAGCACCTTTACATCAGCTACCTGAATATTGGTGCTACTTTCACTACTCACTCATATTGTCAGTTTAAGTGGCACCTTTTAGTAACAGCTAGTAATGATAAAGTGGTGCCAAATCACAATATATATATTTTCCCAGACTAGTAGCTAGTCTGAGGTTAGGACGGCCTGTGAACAATGCACATCAAACCTAGGTGCGCCTCAAATATTTGTGAAGTGTATGCGGACAGGGTGTGCTCATTAGGAGAATGGGTATCATTGCTGCTTCAGTACAGCTGTGTAGGAACTGACTTTTTCATCAAAAACATAAATCACTTTTCACACTTTGTCTGTATTAGAAGACTCTGTATCATGTTTCGCTTCCATCATTCCAGAGAGGCAGATCACAGCTTGCGGTCACTCCCTCAGTTCCATGTGGACACCGGCATGGGTTTGGAGCGACTTGTGAGCGTTCTTCAAGGACATCGCTCCAACTATGACACCGACCTCTTTACCCCTCTGCTCTCTGCCATACAACAGGTATGTTGTTGCATCACTTAACTTGTGTCCATATGTTATACAAATTGCTATATCCGGCCTGCCTTGAACAATGCAAAAAGAAAATTCAGAAGTTAAGCTCTAAACCATTCACAAATTTTTAATTGTCTGTGTTCCCCCTCAACGGTTAAGCACTACAGGGTGGAATAAGTATGTGAAACCTAATTTTTTTGGGAGGTGGTCACAATTAATCGCAATTTTAGAATATGTTCAAATTTGGCCCTTAATAAACAATTTCAAAAGCAGTGTATTATGGTATAAACAGACTTGTGAAATATAGACTGTATATATAGCTGAAACAACTCATGTAAATCTAAATAGCACGTTGCTGGTTTCTGATCCCATAATTCTACCATCTCCTACCACTGTGCTTATGATCAAGGCAACATGTTGAATCCCTGCTCTATTAGACTAAAGTATAAAATTAAACTGCTCTATCAGGAGAGAAGCTGAATGTCCAGGCATTTGTTTCAACCCCTGTCATGTTCTTGTCCAGTAGCTTGTTTTCTACAATGTGGTTAAAATGGGGCTAACTTTGAAACATGTAACATTAAGACCAAATACTTAAATATTTATTACATGACAAATTAAGTGAATGGGGATCCAAATGCGTAATGTAGGATACTTAAAAATAGACAAATGCATAGAGGTAGAGGTCTACAAAAATTTATCAGAGGGAGCTGTTAATTCTGCATATGTAATGCTTTTGTGGACCCACAAAATTTGATAGGGACTTTAATGACCTCGAGAGTGATTCACACCAGCACCTACAGTAAGAATATTGCTGAACTGACACAGTTTTGAAAAGAGCACTGTTCCAAAATTCCTCCTGACCTGATCTGCAATTACACAAAACATGCGCATATCGTTACAGCCCTGGTTCCTTGTACATAATTTATCTATGCACATTTTACTCATTAATAGGCAATTGTCATACTTAACAGTTAGCAATCAATTACGTTTTATCATTAACATTTGGGTGAACAGTATGAAGAGGGTGGACATAATACAGATATCAGGCTGGGCCATTCATAAATTAGTTGTCCAAGGTTTTCACTCTTACAGTTCATATATTCCACAACTTGTTCTTATTATTTATGTCATAGTCGAACAACGTCTATACAAATTGATTTAACTATACTTTTGTGAGAGAATCTTTTAGTCCCTGTTGTGACACTGGATAACATTTTTGTATCCACATGGCTTCTCTTTTAAGTCATTTTTAATCTGTGTCATTCAAGTTTGCCTACTGTTGTTATTTATTTGTTTGTTTTCTTTCCACATGTATTTATTCTCTAAATATAGTGTGCCAAATGTCCTGAGTATAGAGGGAGGACAGGAGGGGCAGATGTTTGCAAAGTGGACATGGCATATCGTGTTGTTGCTGACCATGTGCGCACCCTGTCTGTGTGCATCGCTGATGGTGTTTACCCAGGCATGTCTGGGGCTGAGTGAGTCAAGCTGCTCTTCCCTGCTTTGTGCACTTATTTTCTTCTGCAACACAGGTAATTCGAATAGATCCTTAGGAAACTAAAAAGGATATTTTAAAGGTAATGATAGCACCTAAATATAATCGAAGCTAAGTTAAAGTTTAAATGAATGTATTATAGTATTTCAATAATCTCTACTAACCTCTCTCCCTAGGTTTTGAATAATGTGGCCTGTTTCAGCTGCTGAGTCCATTGCGGAACAAAAACTGTCTTCTATCTTGTTGCAGGTTAGTTTTGCGTCGTATTCTCCGGCGAGCTGTGCGGTTCAGCACTGAAGTACTACAGGCCCCCGAGGGAACACTGGCTAGCCTGGTACCCACAGTTGCCCACATTCTGGTGAGTGGAGGTGTGGTCAGAATTGTCACCTGTGTGGTCATAGTGTTTATCCACTCTTAACCACATCTCCTCCTCAGGGTGATGCCTATCCGGAACTGCATAGAGACACTGATAGGGTAAGTCATTTTTTTACAACTCAATAAACAAAATTATTTTTTTGCAGTATACACCAGGGATTGTACAGATTTGAAATGTGGGTATGCAAGTTATAATTAAATATTTATATACAGTGCAGTTCCGTAAGTATTTGGACAGTGACACAATTTTAGTTTTTTCGGCTCTGTTCTCCATATCCAATGTGGGTGGTAACATGATGTCTAGTCACGTGCGTTTGTTTAGAAGCGCCAAAACAGCATGCTCCCTATGCTTGTGTGTCTACTGTTTTTGTTGTTGCGGAACTGCTCAGCTTGTTCACCTGTGACCATAGAGCCACTTTTGAGACTATTTTGAGTTCATTGTAGGAATGGATGATATGGACAGTGGTAGCAAAAAAGGTGTCCAATTTTTAATATTTTAAAAAGGAGTTTGTAATTAAAAGTTTGACATCAAGTAAAATCTTTTTTATTATTTATTTTTGCGGAGCTGCCGATAAGGCAGGATTAGAGAGGGAATTGGCAAAGGAGGAACATTATGAAAAAACCTCACACAAAAAATATCATTTTGAGCTGTAAAAACAGTACTTTCCCTTTCAAATGACAAACTTACAAATAGTGTAAAAACTTTATTTCTTGATATTTAAAAAATTATAAAGTGCGATTCATATCGTATAATGATTCCTTACACTATGGAGTGGTTCATTACAGTCTACATAATGCCCATTGTCAAACAACATGAAAGCACAACTCGTCATGCCCTCTTACTGTTCACATGGCAAAAATATGCATGGGAATCATTGTCCCATCTCAATTGTTTTTGTTTTTTATAAATAGCGGGAAATAAAGCTTTTGTAAGCTGGTCACTGAAAGTTTCCGATCACATGGTTTGAAGTTCTATAAATACCACCTTTTTAAAAATAAATAAAATAATGTTAAACAGCCTGTAAAATTAACTTTACCCAACACTGTTTACAAGTAAGCAAATACAAAGGTCTAAATTTAATTAAAAATTACTTTACTAATTCACATTTGGAATCTGTTGCTGTAAACCATCAATATGAAGTTCAAAGAGCTGTCATTGCCAGTGTAGCAAGACATCGTTAGGCTGAAAATCAAATCAAACCCATCAAAATCAACTATTTAATATATTCTAGAATTCACTGGTGAGTTCAGGAACACCAAATTACCTTGAAATGCCATGAAAAGTAACTGTGCAAGAATTCTTTCACTGCTGAATAAATCTCCCTTCACAACATTTGGCTAGATTCAGAACACCCTCAAGGAGGTATGTGTATCTGTGTCAAAGTCAACAATCTAGAGTTACAGACCTCAACCGAGTAATACAGAAGGTTTAGATCAACTTGTACCACAGTGATAAAAAGAGTGTGGAGAACGGAAGGAAAATGCTCATGAACCGAAATACACCACCTCATCTGTGAAGCATGTTTGAAGTAGGGTCATAGGATGGAAATGTGAATGGAAATGGTTCCCTTATATTTATAAGAGGGGTGTGACTGCTGACAAAAGCAGCAGGATCAATTCTGAAGAGTTTTGGGCTATATGTTCTTCAGCCAAATGGTGCCAAAGTCATTGGACGGCGCTTTGCAGTGCAGGTGAACAGAGACCCCAAACATACAGTGAATGCAACCCAAGACATTTTTTAAGGCAAAGAAGTGTAATGTTCTGCAATGGCCAAGTCAATCACCCAACCTGAATACAATTGAGCATGACTTTCACTTGCTGAAGGCAAATCGCCCCTAGAACACAGCTGCGTTAAGGTTTTGGCAGAGCATTTCCATGGAAGAAACCCAGCATCTGGTGATATCTATGGGTTCCAGACTTCAGGCAAACATTGACTGCAAATGATTTTATAAAATTCACAATGCAATGGATGATTGTATCTCCAATCACTTTTGAGCCCTGAAAATGTGAAACCCTTAAATTAAAGAAGGAAATTTACACGTAAAAGCAGATCTTGAATGTTTCCTTTCAAATCATTGTCGTAGTGGACGGAGACAAAAATGATGACAATTGTGTCAATGTCTAAATATTTTTGGACATGACTATGCTCAAATTAAATGTAAGTGTTATTCTTAGTTGATAAGACATGTTGAAACAGTCTTATATATGCCATGAGTGTATAGCAAAAATAGCCATTTTAACTTTACTCTCACAATATTGATGAAAGGCAGTGTATGTACACGAGCACATATTCTAGCCATTCACAAACTGGTGGTTTTGATTATTTTTTAGATCATGGACATAATCAATGAAAACGAGGCCCAGTTCCTGTCTTCTCTGAAGCAAGGGCGCAGAGTGATTGACCGGACAATCCAGAAATTGGAGAAGAGCGACTCCATATTCCCAGGTCAGCTTCAGTAATAAAATACATTTTGTGTAACAATGATTAATTTCTCATTGTTTTTGCAAACATTATTATATAGCAGGCATTGACCTGGACAGGGAATGATACTGGACTTGTTTTGTGGTGCTGTGTATTAATTTGTTTGTGTGTGCTTTACTTGTAGCCCCTGTGGCCTGGTCTCTACATAGTAACCTGGGCTTTCCTCTGGATCTTATTAGATTAATGCTGGAGGAGCGAGGTTTGAGCATTGACCAACAGGGCCTTGATGAGTTGGTTGTTGAAAATGAAAAGGTAATTTCATTCATTGCTTAGATTTATTTTTAGTTTCCTGTTCTCTCCATATATCATTTGTAGTCTGGTTGGTTGGTTTAACATATTATTAAGCTGTATATCCAATTAGTATACAGCACCTTTGGTAAGTATCCACCCCTTGTGGATGTTTCAACATTTTGCAAAGTGACAACCTGGAATGAAATTGGATTGTATTTTGATCATTACCATTTATTTTACACAACAAACAGAACAGTTTGAAGGTGGAAAATATGTTTTATTGTGACACAAAATTAAAATAAAAAAACAGACATTTGTTTGTTACATATGCTTACATGCTTTGGTAGCAATAACAGCTGTGAGTCTTTTGTGGTAAGTTTCTACCAGGTTTTCACTTCTAGATTTTGCAATTTTAGACCATTCCTTCTTGCAAAATTGCTTAAACTCAGGTTGGATGGGGACTATTGGTGAACAGCAATTTTAAGTCCTACTAGTGATTCTAAATCGGATTGAGGTCTGGGCTTTGACTGGGCCTTCCTAAGACAGTCAGGTTCCTGGTTTTAAACCACTCCAGTGTAGCTGTGTGTTTAGGGTCATTATCCTGCTGGAAAGTGAACTTCTGCCCTATTCTCAGGTGTCTTGCTGAAGGAAAGAGGTTTTTTGAAACAGACTGAAAAATGTGTATTCGTAATAAACGCTAGGGCTAGTAAAATTTGGGTATCCACTAGATACTTTGGCTTGTGGGCAAAAAAGATAATTTTCCACTCTGCTTGTATAACACTGACATTTTTAAAATGAATAAATCCAAGAAAGAGTTGTGTTCATCTATGTAAAATGAGAGGCTGTCCAGCTTTGCCAGAAAACAACTTTTCCTGACATTGTGGAACCTGTTCATTTCAGTTACTATTGGTAGTGCATGTAGAAGCGATAACAATGGTTGTCTCCTTTAACCAACCCCAGCTGAAGGGTCATGTCCAAAACTGCGACAGGGAGCCTCTGGTCCACTTGGGTCTGCACAGTCTAGCCCAGCTACAGGCGGAAGAAGTCCCCCACACAGACGACTCTCCCAAATACAGTTACAGCTTGGGACAGGATGGCAAATACGGTAGGAAAGACAACTTGTGATTGTCTCATGCTCACTCACAGATCATTTGTCTAAAACGTTCAAGTACCTTGCTAGTAAAATACATAGAGAGTGAAATGCAAATCACCAGTGCCCGGAAATGTAATATTCAATCAGCATATCCTATGAATTTAGATTTTTGACGATTTAATTGTCCTTGAAAGGAGCCATGTGTTTTGTCTCCAGTGTTCCAGACCTGCCACGCTACTGTGAAGGCCCTTTATTGTGGTCAGGCTCTTGTCTCTGAAGTGACCGAGGGCCAGAGGTGTGGTGTGGTGCTCGACCGGACCTGTTTCTACGCAGAGCAAGGAGGGCAGTCCAGTGACCAGGGTTACTTCATCAAAGATGAATTGCATGTAAGTCATGTAAAATGTATAAGTCATGTTAGGGTTTCAGATGGCTCAGTGGTTAGGGAGTCAGACTTGTAGTCAGAATGTTGCCGGTTTGATTTCCGAGTGGGCCAAAAGACGATGGCCCTCATTCATGAAACCTTCTCAGAAAAGATCTCAGATTCAAGCGTGGGAAGAGACCTACGATCGTTGAAAAGTGTGATTCATCAAACTGTCGCACCTGGTCGGAATGAGCGCAGATTTCATCGCAGGTTGATATATCTGAGAAAGCCGTAGAAACAAGAACGTCCAGCACCTGTCCTTATTTACATATACCACACTCGTAATGTATGCGGGTGTAGCAAACATCAACCAATAAATGGACAGCTTTTAGTATCAAAGTCATCAAATATGAATCCTGAAACGAAATGAACAAGAGCAAAAAATAATAATAATTTCCAATTGATTCGGAAGTGATGGTATCACAGGTCGCAGACAACAAAATGGTTTCATTAAATAAACGTTTTATATATTTATTTTTAGGTGAACCAAATTCCAACTTCACCCATCAAGCTATTACAGAGCGCCCAAAATAGAATGCACATTGGCGAGGTGTGACACATGCGCTCCTGGTCCACGTGTACCTGTCCACCTTTCTCATGATACTCGGAGGTCCCGTACAGTTCTGACTAAGGAAATCCTGAAAAAAAAAGAGCAGATATGTCAGAACATGATTGACAATAACACATCTTTGAATCAAATTAATTAAACACTGAAAGAAACAAGCCAAACCTTGAAGGACAAATAAATGAATTCATTACTTATACTCGTAGTTTAACCTACGGCTTTGTAGTAACCTAAAAAACAATGATTTCTGCCATCGAAATTATACTGACCATTTATATGCTCTCCAAGTATGTGGATATTATAGGCATGACTGACTTAGGAAAAGCAACTCAAAGCAAGTTTACTGGTCTAGTATCTAGCATCAGGCATTACGTAGCCTACAAAAAGGCAAGTCAAACTTTACAAATATATTCCTTGTCAACTTGTTTTATATTCCCAATTATTAATACTATAATTGTGGTTGTTATTGACGCTGTTATGATGGTTGTTTTGGGTTTGATCGTAAGGATACTACAAAGATAATATTGATGAATACCATGTCTGTGGTTAAAATGATTGTACAGTCCTTTTAAGTTCAAATGTTATTGTACACATGTTTCATGAATGAGGGCCATTGTGTTCTTGCGCAAGAGACTTTACCCTAAGTTGCTCCAAGAGTATGTCCAGTGGTGTAAAAAGTACTTGAATTCCATAATTAAGTAAAAGTACAGATATCGATCTTAAAAGTGACTAGTAAAAGTAAAAGTCACCCATAAGAAAATTACTTGAGTAAAAGTATTAAAGTAGCTCATCTTAAATGTACTTAAGTATCAAAAGTATTTATCCGGTGTTAAAATGTACTAAAAAGTATCAAAAACTTTATTTTCTCCCTACATCACATTGAACTTGAACCATCACTTTAAACTTTAACCATCACTAAAATCCTTTCTCCTCTTGCTCCCTCCCTGTACCTTATTGCCCACTTCTTCCCTCAACTCCTTTCTCCTCTCGCTTCCTTCCTCATTGTCTCCTCCTGTCTCTCTTCCTCTCCATGTCCTCTTGCTCACTCTCCCTCCTCTTGCTTCCTACATCTTCAGCAGAAGTGAACTGTAAAATATCTGTAAAAGTACAGATACTGTGCTAAAAACCAAAGTAGTCAAGCCATAATCTGAACCCAAATATTTGGGGAAATATTTCATAAACGTTTGTAGGACAGTGGTTCTCAAACCTCTCCTCAGGTGACACCAGCCAGTATATGTAATTAAACTATAACAGAGCGTGCACACCTGATGCAACTACTAATCAACACATCAGTCATTAGTGAATCTGATCTGATAGTTCAGGGCTACAGCTATACTTTGTAAACACATCTGGGAGGGATCGCTGGGGAGTAGTTTAGGAACCACTGGTATAGGGCATGGCCATTCATAGTACTTTTAAACTGCATGTACTGAAATGAGAAAAACAAAGGCACCCCAAACACACACACAAAACAAATTGCATCTGTGACACAAACTATTTGAGAATTGTTATTATTTAGATTATTTAGTTGACCTACAACATCATTATATTATGATACCATATATAAAACTATTTAAGTTGTACTATGCAGTCTATAAGTGTATTATTTTGTTAATGTTTCATATGATCTTGATTTATTAACATAATTTATGTGTGTCATTGAAAGGAGAGAAAGGTGCCACAATCTAATGTAAAGTATTTTACAAAAACATCCCAGTTTCCCTGAATACGTTGCCTGAGAAAATTGTTGACAACAATAGGCATGATACAAAACATACAGAAATACAGTTATCAAAAAGGCTAGCTAGAAAGGATGGTTTTCAACATCATAGCCAGAGCCGGCCCAGCCACTAAGCGACCTTTGCAATTGCAAAGGGCCCCGTGGCCAGCAGAGGGCCCCCGAGAGTCACTGCTAGCTGAAAAAAATCACACATCAAAAGTAACGTAACATAAATAAATAAAAAGAAATGGGCCTACAGCGCTCTTGATCAGGCATCATTATAAGGACAGTTGTTATTTATTTATTTAT
>JACXGM010026720.1:0-14762 GCA_016801145.1 Umbra pygmaea
GAGTGTAGTTTGCTGGTATGTGAGCTATAATAATCCTTTAGGTGAGTGTAGTTTGCTGGTATGTGAGCTATAATAATCCTTTAGGTGAGTGTAGTTTGCTGGTATGTGAGCTATAATAATCATTTAGGTGAGTGTAGTTTGCTGGTATGTGAGCTATAATAATCCTTTAGGTGAGTGTAGTTTGCTGGTATGTGAGCTATAATAATCCTTTAGGTGAGTGTAGTTTGCTGGTATGTGAGCTATAATAATCCTTTAGGTGAGTGTAGTTTGCTGGTATGTGAGCTAGCTCCTTGGCGTTGATGGTGAGCAGGTCCTCCGGTATCACCAATGGGGGCGGTGCAGGGTGGAGCTGCTTGCACAGGCATGGAGGGTCCACAGGTCTAGTAGCAGCCATAAACGTTTGGGTTGCAGGACTGTTGGTGAGGCAGACTCTAGTTGGCTAGAACACCCAGGTGGTGAACTGGATGTGGTGCACCGCTAGCCAACTAGGGTTCATGCCCAGGAGACAACTGTCCATGTCCCCCTCACCTTCCTCCTATTCTGCTCCATCCTGGTCCATCTCCCAGCAAATAAAGTTATCTTCCTCCTCGCTGTCCTCCGTCCAGACACTCTGCTCTGGTCCTCCATAGCCCACCAAAATGTTAAGGCTCACCAGGAGGGTTTTTGAAGTAAACATAGCGAAGTTAATGTCTGAAGTTGCCAATCAGACACATACTCAAGTAGAGTTCTTCTTTACTTGGGCAATTTTCTTCAACACTATTCACATTTCAAGTTGTTTGTGTGTGTGTGTGTGTGTGTGTGTGTGTGTGTGTGTGTGTGTGTGTGTGTGTGTGTGTGTGTGTGTGTGTGTGTGTGTTTGTGTTATTTTGTGTGTTATTTCACTATTGGGCATAGGGTTAGAATTGGGGTTACTATTAGGTTTAGGCATTACCAGTTAGGGTTAGGCATTATTCCAAGGTTAAATTTAGGCACTAATGTTAGGTTACTTAGGTTAAGGTTAGGGGTATGGTTAAGGTTAGAATTAGGGTAAAGGATAGGGTTAGGTTTAGGGTAATGAAATAGGGAACATGGATTTTTAGGTCAAAATCAGTTCAGGGCCCCACAAAGATAGAAAAACTAACGTGTGTGTGTGTGTGTGTGTGTGTGAGTGCACGTGCTGGGAGACACAGACAAGGTAACTGGCTCTTAGTTACTCTGAGATAAAAGCAGAGATCAGAGATTTTCCAGGTGGCTGTCCTGACAGTCATATACAGTAACTAGCAGGAGCAACAAGGCCTTGGAATGTTTGTTCTACTTAAAAAAAAATGGAAGAATATGAAGATGCTCAGTACTGTTTTCAAGACAGAAACTCTTCTTGCAGAAAGACTTCAATATCAACATATATCTACATAACACTGTATATCTTCTTCTCATTGATTTCAGCTGTTACAGTGTTTTTGAACCTAGTGGTGATCATCTCCATCTCTCACTTCAAGCATCTCCAAACTCCAACCAACCTGCTCATTCTCTCTCTGGCTGTGTCAGATCTCCTGGTGGGACTTATTGTGATACCAGCAATGACTGTAGCAATATTGGAGTCATGCTGGATTCTTGGGGAATATTTCTGTGCTTTGCTTATCTTCACCACTTTTTTATGTACTGCCTTTTCCCTCTGCAGTTTGGTCTTGATATCTATTGACCGTTATGTTGCTGTGTGTGATCCCTTGATGTACCTCTCAAAAATAACAACAAGAAGAACGTTGTTTTGTATATATATTACCTGGTGTTGTAGTATCATATACATTGCTTTTCTTGTCAATATCTCAGTGAATGTACAGGTGCCAAGTATGTGTTTTAAGGAATGTTATTTTGTTGAAGGATTTTTCTGGAGTAATATCATTGACCTTTTCATTTCAATGATTATACCAAGTTCTATTATTATAACACTTTATTTGAAAATATTCGTAGTGGCCAGATCTCAGGCCAGAAAGGTATTTTCAAAAGGGGCTGCTAGTGTGTCTGGTGTTAAATCTGTAAAAGCAAATAGTTCTGAAACAAAAGCAGCAAAAACTTTAGGAATTGTGGTTTTCAACTATCTTATCTGTTGGATTCCAATTTATTTTATCCAATATATGTATTTAGCGAGTGGTGACATTTCATCAGCCTTCATTTGCTTTCTGCCACTTGCTAATTCCTTCATTAATCCAATAATTTATGCTTTATTTTATCCATGGTTCAAAGTGACAGCTAAACGTATTTTAACTCTAAAGTTAAGTTGAATTTAAGGTTTTTATATTTTCCATATTTTTATCCCAAATATTTTCCCTTTAAGCTTCATTTCATGCGGAACCTTGCATTATAATTTCATTTCATGTACTACTGCAGTAGTAAGGAGATGGACAAAATTGACCACACCCTTCGAGCACGTTGCCAAGACGTTCAATTCTTATGTGGTTAATTGTTATTATCCTTCTTATTAATATTATCCTGCTACACTGAATTGTTGTGTTTTTCATCTGTAGAGTTAAGGGATTAGGGGTTAGGGTACTTGGCCCTGTGGCCAACCAATTGTGATTAGTTTCTGTCTAAAACTTCATTATATATTTTTGTCTAAAGCTTTATTGGGTGACACTTTAAAATAGGTTACCATTTGTAAAGGGTCTATAAAGGGTTCATAATCAAACTGTTAAGGGTTATTTAAGTATTTGTTAAAGCATTATAAACCCTCTATGAACACATTTGTCAACAAAGTGGAAAACTGTAGAGTAAGGGTGCATGGTAGGTGAACGCTCTAACATGAAATTGTACATGTACATATCGTTGGTGTTCAGTCTTCTCATTTCGCTTCCAATCATCTCATTTACTTGCAGTCACATGAACCTTAACACTGTGCTATATCTGAGTGAACTTTATTATCTGAATGTGTTTATTTTATCTTTTAAACTACAGTAGGTGCGTGAGTTTGTTATTTAATGATAGTTTTTCTGGCAACCCCCTCAAAAAATGTGTGGTTATGTAGATGCCGTCTGAGCATAGTTTTGGAGGATCCTGTTTGAACTTATTTTGGCAAGGTTAAGATTTTTTCTTTAGAAGTATTTAAACAAATGACTGGGTCGAATATGAGAAAAGATAAGTTCAGCAATTGTACATAAATAGATAATTTTCAATAGTAAATGTTTGTGAAACTCTGTGGCAGGGGATATTTTAAAGGGGAGTAAGAGAGAGTGTGTTAGTCACGGGTGGTCATGGAAAATCAATCATGAAAAAATGTATAAAATATTACATTGAAATATGGGTAAAGTATTCTGCATTATATTGATATAATAATTGTCCCAAATTGAGGATATTGTAGGGGAGACATTTACATTTGAGTCATGTATGCTTTTATCCAGAGCGACTTACAGTAAATACAAGGACATTACCCTGTAGCAACTTAGGGTAAAGTACCTTGTTCAAGGACACAACAACATTTGGCATAGTCAGTAATTGAAACAGCAACCTTCAGACTACAAGTTTGACTCCCTAACCACTGAGCCATGTGACAAGAACAGCTCTCTGCCTGGTTTTGCCCAAACCTGCCTTGACTATGTCTTACTAACAGCTAGCCTTTATAATTACATTGATTGGCCCAAAAGGAGACCTTGAACTTTAAATTAACTCATGTACTTGCATTGTGTTTTTCTTTGAACTATAAAAATTATATGAAAAATGTTGAATTTTAACTATGTTTATTGTTTAAATGACAAAAAGTATTAAAATTATATTTCTTAGGCTATTACAGTGCCTTGCGAAAGTATTCGGCCCTGTTAAACATTTCGCCCTCTTGCCACATTTCAGGCTTCAAACATAAAGATATAAAACTTTCATTCTTTGTGAAGAAGCAACAACAAGTGAGACACAATCATGAAGTGGAACCAAATTTATTGGATATTTCAAACTTTTTTAACAAATAAAAAACTGACGAATTGGGCGAGCAAATTATTCAGCCCCTTTACTTTCAGTGCAGCAAACTCTCTCCAGAAGTTCAGTGAGGATCTTTGAATGATCCAATGTTGACCTAAATGACTAATGATGATAAATAGAATCCACCTGTGTGTAATCAAGTCTCCGTATGAATGCACCTGCTCTGTGATAGTCTCAGAGGTCCGTTGAAAGTACAGAGAACATCATGAAGAACAAGGAACACATCAGGCATGTCCGAGATACTGTTGTGGAGAAATTTAAAGCCGGATTTGGATACAGAAAGATTTCCCAAACTTTAAACATCCCAAGGAGCACTGTGCATAATATTGAAATGGAAGGAGTATTTGACCACTGCAAATTTACCAAGACCCACCCATCCCTCTAAACTTTCAAAGAGTGGCAAGAAGAAAGCCATTTCTGAAAGATATCCATAAAAAGTGTTTAAAGTTTGCCACAAGCCACCTGGGAGACACACCAAACATGTGGAAGAAGGTGCTCTGGTCAGATTAAACCAAAATGGAACTTTTTGTCAACAATGCCAAACGTTAATTTTGGCGTAAAAGCAACACAGCTCATCACCCTGAACACACTGTCAAACATGGTGGTGGCAGCATCATGGTTTGGGCCTGCTTCTCTTCAGCAGGGACAGGGAAGTTGGCAAAAATTGATGGGAAAATGGATGGAGCCAAATACAGGACCACTCTAGAAGAACCTGATGGAGTCTGCAAAAGACCTGAGACTGGGACGGAGATTTGTCTTCCAACACAAAATGATCCAAAATATAAAGCAAAATCTACAATGGAATGGTTCACAAATAAACATATCCAGGTGTTAGAATGGCCAAGTGAAAGTCCAGACCTGAATCCAATCAAGAATCTGTAGAAAGAACTGAAAACTGGTGTTCACAAACGCTCTCCATCCAACCTCACTGAGCTCAAGCTGATAGAGACATTCCCCAAGCGACTTACAGCTTTAGTCACAGCAAAAGGTGGCGCTGCAAAATATTAACTTTAGGGGGCTAAATAATTTTGCACGCCCAATTTTTCAGTTCTTTATTTGTTACAAATTTTGAATTTTCGTTCCACTTCATGATTGTGTCCCACTTGTTGTTGATTCTTCACAAAAAATTACAGTTTCATATCTTCATGTTTGAAGCCTGAAATGTGGCAAAAGGTCGAAAAGTTCTAGGGGGCCGAATACTTCGCAAGGCACTGTAAATGTACTGAGCTAAATCTAACACAGCTGATAACTTACCCAACCCTTCCTAATGTTAAAAACCCCCCAAAAAGCATCTTTGCTAGACATTATTATAACAAATGCCCCTCATAAATATCCAGTCAGTGGGGTTTTTGCAAATACTATCATTGATTATTGTCCAATTGCCTGTATAAGAAATACTAGACTTAAATACCCAGACCCCCGTATTATTTCTAAGAGAAACTTTAAACACTTCTCACAGCAAGCTTTTAACCTAAATTTGTACAACTCTGAGCTTTTATCTACCAGCAGTATTCTGGACTCAGAGTCAGCCCTTGCTTATTTCTCTGGTATTTTTAACCATTTGTCAGATAACCATGCTCCTTTTAAGGATTATCGTATAAAAATCATACAAATTCTTGGTTCTCTCCAGAATTATCTAATTTGTTCCTGGGCTCTAGCAAGGAAAACTGATACCCCAGCTGATTGGCTTATATTTAGACAATTTAAAAAAAAGGCACTGCAGCTGTAAAAAAGGCAAAATCGAACTACTTTATCAGTGCCATGACTGATTCTGCTGGGGATCCTGGAAAATTCTGGAAAACTGTTAACTCACTGAAACAAAAAAATTCTGTTGTTTCTCTGCCGAAGCAAATTACTTCAGACTTCGGTATTTTAACTGGGAAAAATGACATATGTGATGCTTTTAACAAGCAATTTATATCTGCAGGGTTTTTATTTGAACAAAAATATGGCCACTATGACCCTGGCCAGGTAATTGACTTTTCACCCTGTTCACTAAACTTAGTTCCCCATGAAAAACAGGAAAATAATAATCCTGTTTTTAATTTCAAACTCTTTACAGAAAGAGAGGTCCTAGCTGCCATCAGTGCCTTAGATACAAACAAAATCCATGGGGGCTGATAACATAGACCCTTTCTTACTAAATTCTGCTGCACACATTATTGCTGGTTCTGTTACTCATATTTTTAACTTAACTCTAGTTACAGGAATTATCCCAAAGGTGTGGAAATCATCTTTTGTTTTGCCTTCACGGGAGGTGACAGCAGCGATCTGGATAACTATCGACCTATATCTAGGCTCCCCTGTCTCGCAAAAATCCTTGAGTCCTTGATCAACAAACAGTTACAATAATTTCTTTCAGAAAAAAATATTCTTAATATTAATCAGTCCGGTTTTAGACCTAAACACAGCACAACTACGGCCACAATGCTCGTTGTGAATGATATTACAAATGCATTAGATGACGGTAAGCAATGTGCTGCGTTGTTTATAGACCTGTCAAAAGCATTCGATGCTGTAGACCATAATATACTTTTAAGTAGTCTCTCACATATCGGGGTGGGTCCTGATGTTTGCAGATGGTTTTCTAACTACCTGATGGATAGAACTCAAGCCATCGTGGTCAATGGGGTGAAGTCGGAGCCATTAAAGTTATTAAAAGGGGTGCGTCAAAGTTCAATAATTGGTCCACCACCACCCACTACACAGCACATTCACTAACCAGAGGAGCATGTTCACCACTACCCACTACACAGCACGTTCACTAAACAGAGTAGCATGTTCACCCCGTGTCCATCCACCCAGCGGGCTCCACGCCGGCCGAGGAAACCACCTTCTCCTCATCCTAAGGTAGGCGTACATTCCTCTATTTTTGAGTCACCCACTAATGTCTGTTACCCTGCCTGCCTATCCAGGGATTCGTTCCCTGTCCGCCTTAGTTGACTCAGGTGCAGCGGGCAATTTTATCGACGCCCAGTTAGTGGAGAGGTGGAAGATACCTGTGGAGAGCTTGGAGACCCCCATCCCGGTTCTGGCCGTGGACAGTCATCCCGTTGGGAGCGGTAAGGTGTTCCACCGAACTCAACCCCTGGTTCTGGAGAAGGGCACAGGGCACAGAGAGCACATCAGGTTGTCATTCTAACCTCACCAGCACACCCTATTGTACTAGGAATGCCATGGCTTCAGTGACACAACCCGCAAATGTCCTGGAGGGAGAGGCGAGGAAGCGACTGGTCCCCGTTATGCAAACATAATTGTTTTCCCCTGTTGATATAAGCAACATCTACTGAAAGTCCTGTTGTCAGTGATAACGTTTCTGTGTTGGTACCACCCGAATACCATGATCTGTTGCAGGCTTTCTCTCGGACCCAAGCGACCCGTCTACCTCTGCATTGACAGGGGGACTGTGCCATTGATCTCCAGCCAGGCGCGGGGCTGCCCAAAAGCCATGTCTACCCGCTGTCGTACGCGGAGATGGAAGCCATGGCGTCATACATTCAGGAGTCTGTAGCGCATGGCCACATCCGACCCTCCACCTCGCCTGTGTCATTGAGTTTCTTCTTCATCAAGAAAAAGGATGGCGGCCTCCGGCCATGTATTGATTACCGAGCACTAAACAAGATCACCATTAAATACAGGTACCCATTGCCCATTATCCACTCAGCTGTTGAAACCATGCATGGCGCACGTTACTTCACCAAATTAGATTTACGCAGTGCATACAACCTCATCCGCATCAGGTCCGGAGATGAGTGGAAAACCGCATTTAGCACTACATCTGGGGATTATGAGTACCTGGTGATGCCGTACGGGTTAGCCAACGCACCGTCTGTTTCAAGCTTTCGTGAACGAGCTGTTCCGGGATCTGTTGGGCAGCTGCATGTTGGTATACATAGACGACATACTAATCTACTCTACAACTTACACACAGCATGTCCGTCATGTACGTGAGGTATTATCCAGGCTCATCCAACACCATTTGTGCGCCAAGGCTGAGAAATGCTCCTTTCATTGTACCTCTGTCTCGTTCCTCGGCTATAGGATAATGGATTCCGGAGTGGAGATGGAGGCGGACAATGTGGCGGCTATGCGTAACTGGCCCACCCCTACCACAGTGAAAGAGCTCCAGCGGTTTCTGGGATTTTCAAACTTTTACCGCAGGTTCATCCGTTCCTTTGGTACCATAGCTGCTCCGCTCACTGCGTTGCTGAGAGGGGGCCCAAGGCGCTTGCCCTGGACTGCGGAGGCGGAGAGGGCGTTTGTCGCCCTGAAGGACCGGTTCACCTCTGCGCCTGTTTTGAAACATCCAGACCCGGACCAGCCATTCGTGGTCGAGGTGGACGCCTCACAGGTCGGAGTAGGGGCCGATTTATCTCAGCGGGTGGGCAACCTGACCAAGTTATATCCCTGTGCCTTTCTATCTCAAAAGCTGACCCTTAAGAGATGGAGGCACGGGTTAGAGGGAGCCAAACATCCGTTTGTCATCTGGACGGACCATCGCAACCTGGAATATCTAAGAGCGGCAAGACGGCTGAATCCCAGACAGGCACGTTGGGCGTTGTACCTTACTCGTTTTTACTATCACCTCTCGTACCAGCCAGGTTCCAAGAACGCCAAGGCTGATGCACTATCGCGCATATACGATGGGGAGGACCACAGCCCGGATGTCACGCCAGTGATTCCACCTGCCTGTATCGTGGCCCCCATACGCTGGGAGCTGGACGAGGAGATACACAGGGAACAGGTACGAAACCTGCCTCCAACTGCTTGTCCCCAAAACCGCTTATTCGTACCTACAGAACGTCGGGACCAGTTGCTGTTTTGGCTCACACCTCACTGGCGTCTGGACACACCAGAATCAACCGCATCCTGCGACTCCTCCAGGGCAAATACTTGTGGCCACGAATGAGCCAGGATGTCCACCGTTACTAGTCCTCCTGCTCTACATGTGCCCAGAGCACCACCCCGAGGCACCAGCCTTTTGGTAAGCTGTGTCCCTTACCAGTTCCTCAACGACCATGGTCGCATTTATCAGTTGACTTCTTGACCGATCTGCCTGTCTCTCAAGGCAATACTGTGATTTTAGTTGCTGTGGATCGCTTCTCCAAATTTTGTAAGCTACTCCCTCTCCCAGGTTTACCCACCGCCTTCCACACTGCAGAATGCCTGTTTACCTACGTCTTCAGAGCCTATGGCCTGCCTGAGAATATCGTCTCAGACCGGGGACCTCAGTTTGTTTCCCGGGTGTGGAAGGCGTTTATGGATCGTCTCGGGGTGACCGTCAGCTTAACATCGGAGTACCACCCTCAGACGAACGGCCAAACGGAGAGGGTCAACCAGGAGGTGGGACGCTTCCTCCGGTCGTATTGTCGAGATCAACCTAGCACTTGGGCAGACGTCCTGCCATGGGCCAAGTACGCCCAGAACTCCCTCAGGCACTCCTCCGCGGGGCTCACCCCGTTCCAGTGCGTCCTGGGTTACCAGCCTCCTCTGGCCCTGTGGCATCCCAGCCCTGGCAGCATCGCAGCTGTAGACGAGTGGTTCAAACGTGCTGAAGCCCTGTGAGAACTCGCCCATACCCGTCTCCAACATGCGATTCGTCACCACAAGCTCCAGGCAGACTGCCGCCGAAGCGACGCACCTGTCTTCCAGCCCGGGGATAGGGTGTGGGTTTCCACTCGGGACCGTTCCCTGCCACATGCCGGAAGTTGCAGCCCCGGTTCATTGGCCATTACCCGATCCTCCATCTAATCAATGAGGTATCTTACAATTTGCAATTGCCTGCCCATGTCAAACTCTCACCCGTGTTTCATTTCTCCCTCCTCAGGCCGGCGGTTCGGGGTCCCCTCAACACTGACATGCCCACGGGTGCACCTCCTCCTTCCCTCTCCATCAACGGCGAGCCCGCCTATGCAGTAATGGCCCTCCTAGACTCTTGGCGACGAGGGGGCTTCCTGCAGTACTTAGTCGACTGGGAGGGTTACGGTCCGGAGGAGAGGAGCTGGGTCCCTTCCCGGGACATCTTGGACCCCTCTCTCCACCGGGAGTACCACCTGCTGCACCCTGCCTGTCCTGGTCCGCGTCCTCGGGGGCGTCCTCACTCTCGGTCAGTCGTGGCGGCCAGAGCCGCTCCTCAAAGAGGGGGTGGTGTCAGGTCCATCCCAGAGCCTCGTCTGTACGGGCGCTCTCAATCACCTGAATATTGACTATTACGTTGACGTGTTCTGCCTTTTGTGTTTTATGGTCCATGGTTATTTTATGTTGTATATTGTTTCTCTACAAGACATCTAGCCTTCTCTATGGGCACTAATGAGTGCAGCCGCGTGAGAGACGCAGCTGTACCTCATCCTCATTACGAGAGTATATACGCTTTGAAGCTTGTTTGAACCTTTGTTAATTATTACGCTATCTTATGGCTGTGAGTCTCTGTATTCTGGACCTCTTACGTTTTGAACAAGTAAAGTTATCCTTCCGCACCTGCATTTGTCTCTCATATCGTTGACAGTCTTTTGCAGACTCCATGAGGTTCTTCCAGAATGGTCCTGTATTTGGCTCCATCCATATTCCCATCAATTTTAGCCATCTTCCTTGACCCTGCTGAAGAGAAGCAGGCCCAAACCATGATGCTGCCACCACCATGTTTGACAGTGGGGGTGGTGTGTTCAGGTTGATGAGCTGTGTTGCTTTTACACCAAAAATAACGTTTAGCATTGTTGCCAAAAAGTTCGATTTTGGTTTCATCTGACCAGAGCACCTTCTTCCACATGTTTGGTGTGTCTCCCAGGTGGCTTGTGGCAAACTTTAAACAAAACTTTTTATGGATATCTTTCAGAAATGGCTTTCTTCTTGCCAATCTTCCATAAAGGCCAGATTTGTGCAGTATATGACTGATTGTTGTCCTATGAACAGACTCGCCCACCTCAGCTGTAGATCTCTGCATTTCATCCAGAGTGATCATGGGTCTCTTGGCTGCATCTCTGATCAGTCTTCTCCTTGTATGAGTTGAAAGTTTAGAGGGACGCCTGGGTCTTGGTAGATTTGCAGTGGTCTGCAAAAGACGATGTAGCTATCTTGATTCTGATTGGTCTAAAGTCACGAGGCAGCTCCCCAAAGCTGTTCAATGAGATGTTAACGACGTGACAAAAGCTATCTGAAACGTCTCTGGTCTCACTCTGGTCTATAGGTAATTGTGTTGGCCACCTGAGCGACCAACCCCCTCCCCCTTTGATAAAACTCATCAGACCTACATTATTCATGTACTTTGATTCAAAAGCAACTAGATTGCTGCTATCTGAGCTAGCTCCCTGGGTTTGGTGTTGAGCCATGTAAGGCTGCGCCACTGGCACTGATGTGAAGGGTGGAGCTGCTTGCACAGGCATGCAGGGAGGAGCCACAGGCATTGGCGGAGGGGGGAGCAATTTGCACGGTTATGGAGAGTGGAGCCATTGGTACCAACGAGGAGAAAGGGACATAGGTCCACCATGGCAGAGACTCGGAGAGCTGTGTTGGTGGTGGACTAGGCTGAGGGTCCGCAGGTCTACTAGCAGCCAAAAACGTCTGGGTTGAAGGACTGTTGGTGAGGCGGACTCTAGTTGCAGGACTGTTGGATGTGGTGCACCGCTAGCCAACTAGGGTTCATGCCCAGGAGACAACTGT
This sequence comes from Umbra pygmaea, assembly GCA_016801145.1. Classification (NCBI taxonomy): domain Eukaryota; kingdom Metazoa; phylum Chordata; class Actinopteri; order Esociformes; family Umbridae; genus Umbra; species Umbra pygmaea. Next base: position 11,599 of record JACXGM010026720.1, read on the forward strand.
CCATGTCCCCCTCACCTTCCTCCTATTCTGCTCCATCCTGGTCCATCTCCCAGCAAATAAAGTCCTCATCCTCATCGCTGTCCTCCGTCCAGACACTCTGCTCTGGTCCTCCATAGCCCACCAAAATGTTAAAGCTCACTTGGAGGGTTTTCAAATTAAACATAGCGAAGTAAATGTCTAAAGTTGCCAATCAGACACATCACATACTCTTCTTTACTTGGGCAATTTTCTCCATCACTGTTCAGGTTTCAAGTGTGTGTGCGTGTGTGTGTGTGTGTGTGTGTGTGTGTGTGTGTGTGTGTGTGTGTGTGTGGCCCCACAACCATATATAAACCTGACAAAAATATGTAAAGTTAGACATTGTGGGGATAAATTACACATTGCTGGGCTGGCCCCATGAGGGGAATTGTGATTTATGGTTCAGGGGTTACTATTGGGCATGGGGTTAGAATTTGGGTTACTATAAGGTTTAGGCATTACCAGTTAGGTAAAATTTAGGCACTAATGTTAGGTTACTTATAAGGTTAGGGGTATGGTTAAGGTTAGAATTAGGGTAAAGGATAGGGTTAGGTTTAGGGCTATGAAATAGGGAACGTGGATTTTAAGCTCAGAAACAGTTTTCAGGACCCCACAAAGATATAAAAACAAATGTGTGTGTGGGGTGTGTGTGTGTGTACGTGTGTGTGTGTGTGTGTGTGTGTGTGAGAGAGAGAGAGGGTGTGTGTGTGCTGAGAGACACAGACAAGGTAAGTGGCTCTCAGTCACTCTGAGATAAAAACAGGGGCAGAGATCAGAGATTTTCCAGGTGGCTGTCCTGACAGTCATATACAGTAACTAGCAGGAGCAGCAAGGCCTTGGAATGTTTGTTCTACTTAAAAAAAATGGAAGAATATGAAAATGCTCAGTACTGTTTTCAAGACAGAAACTCTTCTTGCAGAAAGACTTCAATATCAACATATATCTACATAACACTGTACATCTTCTTCTCATTGATTTCAGCTGTTACAGTGTTTTTGAACCTAGTGGTGATCATCTCCATCTATCACTTCAAGCATCTGCAAACTCCAACCAACCTGCTCATTCTCTCTCTGGCTGTGTCAGATCTCCTGGTGGGACTCATTGTGATACCAGCAATGACTGTAGCAATAATGGAGTCATGCTGGATTCTTGGGGAATATTTCTGTGCATTGCTCATCTACACCACTTTTTTATGTACTTCTTTATCCCTCTGTATTTTGGTCTTGATATCTATTGACCGTTATGTTGCTGTGTGTGATCCCTTGATGTACCTCTCAAAAATAACAACAAGAAGAACGTTGTTTTGTATATCTATTACCTGGTGTTGTAGTATCATATACATTGCTTTTCTTGTCAAAATCTCAGTTAATGTACAGGTGCCAAGTATGTGTTTTAAAGAATGTTATTTTGTTGAAGGATTTCTCTGGAGTAATATCATTGACCTTTTCATTTCAATGATTATACCAAGTTCTATTATTATAACACTTTATTTGAAAATATTCATAGTGGCCAGATCTCAGGCCAGAAAGGTATTTTCAAAAGGGGCTGCTAGTGTGTCTGGTGTTAAATCTGTAAAAGCAAATAGTTCTGAAACAAAAGCAGCAAAAACTTTAGGTATTGTGGTTTTCAACTATCTTATCTGTTGGATTCCAATTTATTTTATCCAATATATGTATTTAGCGAGTGGTGACATTTCATCAGCCTTCATTTGCTTTCTGCCACTTGCTAATTCATTCATTAATCCAATAATTTATGCTTTATTTTATCCATGGTTCAAAGTGACAGCTAAACGTATTTTAACTCTAAAGTTAAGTTGAATTTAAGGTTTTTATATTCTCCATATTTTTATCCCAAATATTTTCCCTTTAAGCTTCATTTCATGCGGAACCTTGCATCATCATTTCATTTCATGTACTACTGCAGTAGTAAGGAGATGGACAAAATTGACCACACCCTTCGAGCACGTTGCCAAGACGTTCAATTCTTATGTGGTTAATTATTATTATCATTCTTATTAATCTTATCCTGCTACACTGTATTGTTGTGTTTTTCATCTGTAGAGTTAAGGGATTAGGGGTTAGGGTACTTGGTCCTGGGGCCAACCAATTGTGATTAGTTACTGTCTAAAACTTCATTATATATTTTTGTCTAAAGCTTTATTGGGTGACACTTTAAAATAAGTTACCATTTGTTTAGGATCTATAAAGGGTTTATAATCAAACTGTTAAGGAATATTTCAGTACTTGTTAAAGCATTATAAACCCTCTATAAACACATTTGTCAACAGAGTGGAAAAGTGTAGAGTGAGGGTGCATGGTTAGTAAATGCTCTAACATCAAATTGTACATGTACATATCGTTGGTGTTCAGTCTTCTCATTTAGTTTCCAATCATCTCATTTACTTGCGGTCATAAGAACCCAAACACTGTGATATATCTGAGTGAACTTTATTTTCTGAATGTGTTTATTTTATCTTTTAAACTACAGTAGGTGCGTGAGTTTGTTATTTAATGATAGTTTTTCTGGCAACCCCCTCAAAAAATGTGTTGTTATGTAGATGCCGTCTGAGCATAGTTTTGGAGGATTCTGTTGGAACTTATTTTGGCAAGGTTAAGATTTTGTCTTTAGAAGTATTTAAACAAATGACTGGGTCGAATATGAGAAAAGATTAGTTCAACAATTGTACAAAAATAGATAATTTTCAATTGTAAAATGTTTGTGAAACTCTGTGTGTCACAACCAGCCATGGAAGGGCTGGGATTAGCCCTCCTTTTGCCCTTTTAGTTCTATGTTTCTTGTGTATAGGTTTTGTTAGTTTTTCCATTCAGTGTTTTACGGTGGTTGAGTTCTTTAGTTATTACCTCATGTGTCCCTCAGTGTATTGCCCTGTATGTGTCTGAAGATTATGGTTTCTCCCCTTGTATGGTGTTGTGTTTCATGTTTAGATTTCCACCCTGTGTGTGTGTTAGGTTTTGGTTCCCCCTAGTGTCCCTTTTGTGATGTCAGTTAGGTCCTTTCTGTATTGTATACTGTCGTTGTCATGGTTTCCTGTGTTGATTACGTCCCAGGTGTCTGTCATTAGCCCTCATTTGTTTGTGTATTTAGCCCTGGTGTTTCCGTCTACCCCTGTCGATCAATGTTCCTGT
>JACXGM010026721.1:0-14764 GCA_016801145.1 Umbra pygmaea
GCATGTCATGGCACCACCACAGTACTTGCTTAGGTTTATGAATTACAAAAAAGTCCCACTGTCATTTAACTAGATTAACTACTGGTATAGTTCTGACAATCAGATTGGTTTCACAGGTTCTGGGCACGGAAAAATAGCTTTCGAACTCGAGCCAAACAACCCCCATAAGCTTTTTTACCTTGTTATAACATCGGTCGAGTGGCTTAGTGCATGCGCTAATAGAACCAAGCGTGTATATGCCGTCAAGAGCATGCCAACGTTGTAGGTGGCAGTATAACGAAAGGCTGAAGCCCACGTTAGCCAATCAGAATCTCAAAAGTAGCCAGATGAAAATGTAAACATAGGTCGCACTTTTGGCGCAGGTGCATGTTCTGGCGCATACTGTGACGTAGGCTGCCTAAACCTCAGTTTTCCTTCATTTACATGCCAACGGAGTTTTCAAAAATCTCCACTTTAGCCTGAGTTTTTAGAAATAATCGTTTTCAAGGGCGAATGCTCTGTTTGCGTGTAAACGAAGGCCACAAACGAAGGGAAACATCTCTGTTTTTCAAAATAACCGTCCGTGTACGTGTAAACCAAACCATGTCCACACTATCGACGTTGCACCCTTTTTAACAACACATTTTTCGCTTGCTGCTGCGCGGATAATTCTACCTGCACCCTCCATTGGTTTTTTCCACCGTTTATCTAACTTCCAGGTGTTTGTTTCTCACGTGTGTTTGTGTGTGTCACGCAGTGGGCATTAAGATTTTAGGGGCGCAGTTTATTCCAAAATAAGATTATTCTCAGTTGTTGCAGCTGGCGGAATGACATGAAAAAAATACTGGTAACGAATATAGCATAGCGCTACATACATGAATACCGGTATATAGTTTTTTGCGGTATACCTCCCAGCCCTACTGTATCTCCTATAGTACTGTATATTTACTGTATATAACTCTTCATCTAGTACTAATATAATATTTAAGTATTTTAAATGCTGTATTTAGTACCAGTATTGTCTGTAATACTGTGTATAGCTTCCATAGTAGTTGCTGTCACAAAATTACAAATATGCATTTCCAACTGAGTAAATCATTTCTGTACAGAATGTCTTACACAGTCTTACAAATATACATTTGTAATACAGCACAACATTTCACAGCTTACTCTGTATATTTATAACGTTATTGTTTGGCAGACCTTGGCAGAATTTAAACAAATGAATGAGTGTGAATGCTCATGTCTAATTGTTTGTATTTTACTTGCAGCCTTGGTTTTCCTGAACAGAAAATGGAAAAACACTTAAATGTGAGGCTAAATATAATGATAGAGCAACTAGAAACATTTGTGAAGAAAAATAAATTGATTTTTGCTGGTGTCCATGGGACTGATTTAACACCTCAAGACTAAGCACATTTTAGACAGCCTAGTAGCCTACAGGGCTTACATATGGCACACAGTTCCTTTCAACCAAATTAGTGACTTATTGATTACTGGTGTTACGGACCTATTCCATCTTAAAATAGACATCACAATTGATCAGCGAGAGCTTTTGACTTCCGCTGAGGGGGCAGGTGAGTGAGCCTATTCGGTAGACCCACACCAGCACTTGGCACTCCACATTCTTACCAACTCGTTGCTAAGGAGCTTGGAATCCTGCTAATCTGTTGCCGTGGTGCCACAGTCCCTAATTGCGACTAGCCACAGATCCTCTCCTATTGTTTCCAGTCCATTGTTCTCGGTTCCAATCCGTGGTTTCTACGGCTGGGTTGTCCATTATGCTCTGCTGTTTTACATGATGGGATAAGGCACTGTCTCTTCATAGTGCTGTGTGCATTGCAATTAGTAGCAATCCAAGAAGATAGTGCAAATTAAAATAAAGCTGCCTGCACTAAGTGTATCTGCTGCATGTTTGAGCGCGGGTGTAGTGACTGCCCTCCCTCCCCTTTCTCTCCCTCACCAACTCTACATTCTTCTTCTGAGTCACTGCACTATTCTGTCACTCCTAATGTTTGCCCCCTTATTTCTCTCAATGTCACAGTCGTCCTGACTAAAAATATTGACTCCACCATTTTGTAGATGTAGAAATCCATCAAGGTTAATTGAGAGAAATTCCATTAATGAAGCCCCTCAAAGTCCCATCGTATCATTATGCTCCTTCCTCTGTACCCTGCTATTTCAGGGTTACAACAAAACTGTGAGACGCCTGGAGGTCCCAGAGGAAAGAACAACTGGTCCAGATGCTACGGTCTTGGACATGTATAGCAGCCTCATGCAGATAGGGATTCTGGTCAGGTATTGTCCCAGGGTTAACCAATATCCGTACAGAGACCATCAACATCTTCTCAGGCTAAAAGAGGCTCTTGTGATGACCATTGTGTGTGTGTGTGTGTACATGTGTGTGTGTATGCTCATGTCAAAGCTGAGGTCCCCCAGGTAATTACAACAGATTGTTCTAAAGATTAGACTTGAGGCCTCCCATGGGGCGCAGCGGCAGTCTTTTGTAGCCTTGACTCTCTGTCACTCAACAACAAGTTGCTGGGAAGTCTCATGGGTGATGCTAATTAGGTAAGCACTATTGAAAAGGGTGGAAGAAAAAAAAGGGTTGTGATGAAACAAATCTGAAAATAAATACAAAAATCGTTAGTTTGTCACTGTCACCCAGATGTCCAGGCTTTGTCTTCGAAATCAGCGACAAGGTCAAGGGTGCTCATTGTTTGTCACAACGGGATGATAATTGTAGGTGCAGTCTTTGGAGATACGGAGACAGTTGCAGAGAGGAGTGTACGAGTTGTTGAATGAACACCATGTATTTTGTTGATGGTCTGAGACTTTTGACTGACATTAATATGAGCTGCACAACAAATATAAATCTACTACTATGCTCTAACGTGGCATAGACATGAATGCACTATACAGAGCATCCGCCTGGCTCAAATATTCACCACATACTCTACTTACGATTCTTAGTGGAGGAGGTACAATAGTAGAATACTTCAGTCCGTCAGTACACAGCCACAAGGAATACAACACTTATATCTCTAACGTAAATCAGGAGGTAGATTTAACAATAACACGCACTGACATTCAGGGGCACTGAGTCTATATAGCCACCCTGAGTACTAATTACCACTTGATAAGGATCATTACATAATCAACTACTCCCGTGCGTAATGACGATCTACTCAGAGTAGCCGGCTATATAACCAAGTGCCCAGAAGGTGGCACGCAAAAACCAAAAGACAACATAAACTGAAACAACACACATTATAAATCGTAAGTACACTTAACCAGTCCAACACAGCATCATTTTCCTGCCAAGACAGCCCTATCAAGTCCTGTCTGTCGTGACACTGCTGCTATAAAGTGATCTCAATTTCGGGAGTCGAAACGTATGCCTCAATGCAGACCTGTGGAGAGCTGTTTGCCCTGCTAAATGTAAATTTGTGTTTTTTGGGGTTTCAAGCTGTTTCTGAAGCGTAGTCCTTAACCAACAATAATAAGTCAGCATACAGGGGGGAGTTAAGCAGACTAGCATTATGTTGCCAGGACAACAACATCTCCCTGAACAAAGGTAATTGTTGACTTCAGGAATAAGTGGAGGGAGTGCTTCCCAGCCTACATTAGCATGCATGCAGTACAGTCTTAACAACATCGGTTCAAGTTGGAACCAACTCAAGTTCTTCAGAGCGATGCCATAGGGTAACCATTTTTGGATCTATTAGAATGGTTTATGATATACTACCATTTATGAAATTGTTCATGTCTAGGTAGACCTTAATGTTAATGGTTCTAGTGAGATCCAACATTGGTCCATAACACAACCATTCACAAGTGTTGTTATGGGATCTGATATTGGTTCTGGGGAGATTTCATTGTCACTGGTTTTCCATAGACATGTTATCAGTTCTAAAACAAACATAAATGTAATGGTTCTTCATATATCTATTGGTTCTGAGACCTCATATTGGAGACCCTGTTGTTAGCTGTCCTTAGAGACATTGTACATCATTCTGAATGAAATTTACAGTATATATAAATCTTATACAACCTTATTTATTACATCATCTACATCATGCTTTTCCTGAAGCTTTAAAGAGAAAACAGCCTAATGTTTGAAGATTCAATAAAAAATATTTTTAGTGCTTATGGGTCACAATGACCCTAAAACCACAAATGATAAGCAACAACAAGAAACTGAATTAAAATGGTAGGCTGACAATTTCTAGTGTGGTTGGAACTTGGAACCTACAGAGGGAGGAGCAAGACTGAAGGGTGGCCAGTCCTCTTTCTGGTGGAGATTATAAGACTACACAACCTTTGTTTATTAATGTTTTTACTCAATGAAATTAGTATGACCAGTGACTCAGTGAATACAGGTGGGTTGTGGCCAGAGTCTGTAGCCATCTATTAGGCAGGCATAAGATCAGCAACAATAACAAACAGGTGGACTTTGGATGTGGAAAATAAGGAAGCATGAGGCCAGAAATGCTTAAGGTGTGGTCCAGGGAAATTAACTAATGTAATATAGGAAAAACAACATTAAAGAGGCAAATGTCCTTATTCATTTTTACAAGCTGTTTTCCTCCAGTAATGTCTATCACTACTCTTTGGTGATATTTCTATAGAACAGAAGTTAAATGACAGTTTATAGTGGGATAACATTTAATTACAAAATCCAAGTGAAAATCCACGATGAATGGAAATGACAAATACAATCTGATTGATGCATCATCAAGCCTACCTGATGATGAGCTTCCAGATAGTCATTTTGACAGGAGGTCAGATTTTAGAGCAGGGTCCAGCTGCGGCCTGGGCGTTCCCGTTATGACACAAGAACACCCATTGGGCTTTCCTTCTAGCGTTTCATCGACCAATCGTGTTCACGAGTTCAAATCCAGATGGACACTTTGTGTGTGTTTTATTCTCCATTGCAGCGTGATGCAGACAGGTGATTTTTACTTTGTATCATTACATTAACCCTTACCCAAACCCTAACCTTAACCACTCTGAAACCTTGCTGTTAAGCCCATGTAAAATACAATTTTTACTTTCTGTCATTAACTGAACCATAAGCCTTACCCAAGCACTTACCCTAACCTTAACCACTCTGAAAGAAACCTTACTGTTAAACCCATCTAAAATATATTAAGAATACCTTTTACTGAAATGCTACGTCATGATGCTTCCAATTGAAATACATTAGTTTTGAAATGTGCGGAGAGACATGAACAGTAAATGTGCTGAGGCACGAAAAAAAAAGAGAAAATTGTGTCCGTGTACACGAATCAACATATTGAAATTGCGTGACTATATCACAAAAAGAAATGCTTTGAGACTGCATTGGTTAGTAACCTCATGCCTTACCTTAACCGTGAATGTTGTAATATAATTAATTAGAACCATAGATTGCGATTTGAACGCTATGGAATATGTGTTCCGGTGCATTCCGGTTTGAGAAAACAGGAACCCCCAGCACGAGAACACCCATTTGTGGCTGCAGTTGGATGATATTTTGAATTTTTAGGACAGGGTTGTGAAGAGAGCTCATTTGTATGTATTTGTAGTCATGGTAGTCATGGGGGTAGTGTTTTTCAGTACACTAAGTTGCTAAACATAATTTCAGGCATGTATGCCTGTAGGACCAGTGGTCCCAGATATAATACTAGCCTACTAGACTTCCTACATTCTGTGTATAATTATGCTCTATGCACTTGTTTTACTGTACACAACAAGTTTTGTTCTCACGCCCAGCAAAAAAAATTTACTTACCCCAAATGTAATCACTGTACACTGTGTGTATTGTTTATGTTATATTCACGTGGTTGGAAGAAGAAATGGCCCGGTTGCAGCAGTTGGAGGTATATAGGTCGTAACTGTACGTCCAACCTAGAATTCCCTTTATGTCGGATTTAGAATTATCCCTGTTGCACCAGCTGGGCGTAAGCACTCAATGAGCTACTCCTAAAGGTGCGTTGAATCAATGCCATTGTAGATTCATTGCCAGCTACTTTAGGTGCACAAGACGAGATTTTTCAAGGAATGATTCTTCACTATTGGAACCCTGCTTCAAACAAATATAGAAAGTATTCCCCATGGAACCATCAAAAAAGTAATTATTTAACAATATTTGGGGGATTGAACAGCTCCAACCAGTGGTTGCTTAATGAAGCAATGAGGAGATAGTGTAGACCTGGCATACAATGTATGCTTTGTGCCTTTTTGCCATATCTGCAAATTAATTAGAAAATTAAATTCAAATGTAAACATTGTTTTAAATGCATTTGTTACTAAACCCAGGTGACTGGAGTAAAAGACTAGCGTACTAACCACTGTACCACCATTGACAACAATATCAGAGGTAACATACATAGGTCAGGAAATGCTTTACCCTATGAAAAACCATTGCTGCCACTTCAAGAACCTTCTGTGTACCTTTGGTTCTCTACTTGTTCATAGTTTTACCTAGAACCCTTAGAGCCAATAAAGATCCTTTCTAGCACATATTTTAGTGTAGAGAGTGAGCAGCTTTCAGTTCCTTGGCATCCACATAGCAGAATGCTCCTCATGGACCATAAATGACAACAATGTTGTCAGGAGGGCACAACAGCGAGTCTACTCCCTAAGGCGACTGAAGAAATTTGGCATGCAATCCTGGCTCATCTCCAGATACCATCAATGTTACATCGGGAGGCCCCTGGCAGGCTACATGACAGTATGGAAACTGTGCTTTCACGCCACTGCAAGCGCCTACAGCAGCAAGTGAACACAGGCCAAAGTATTGGCGCCCCCGTCCGACCAGGGCATCTGTCTGGAATGGTGCCTGACAGAGAGCCTGCAGCAACACCAAGGACCCTTCACACCTAGCCATGCGCTGTTCAATCACCTACTGTAGATAACACAGGAACTGTGCTGGAGTCTAGGGTGTCAAGCTAAGAGGCTTGGTGGTAGTCATTTACAGCACCCAGGGACCAACTCCAGATCTAAGCCAGTGCTTTCAGGGCACTGACTGGTGAACCTAACCTGCATTTTTTTTCACGGTTGGGGAAACCAGAGCACGCCGAAGAAACCAACGCAAACATGGGGAGAACATGCACACTCCACACAGAAAGGCCCGGGACGACCGGGTTTTGAACCCAGAACCTTCTTGCTGTGAGGCCACAGTGCTATCCACTAGGCCATGCCTGCCCAATAACTGTCAGACTGTTGAACACACCTGACCACATGTACTGACTGCTGGTCTTACATACAATCAGAAACACACTCACCCATACAAAAACACACTCACCCATACAAAAACACACTCACCCATACAAAAACACACTCACCCATAAAAACACACTCACCCATACAAACACACACTCACCCATAAAAACACACTCACCCATACAAACACACACTCACCCATACAAACACACACTCACCCATAAAAACACACTAACTGGTTGAATCTGTATGAACTCCCTTTATCTGATCATTAGGGACTTCCCAAAACTTGTGAACTCAGAGTAACTCAGAAAAGTAATTGTACTCAGTACCTTTCCAGCTCTGTATATGTGTAGCCCTCTCAAAATGGTGCTGTATTCACCATTGTTGTATTGTACACAACAAATGTGTTCTAAACAGGGCTTGAGCCCAGATTTCAACAACCAAAAAATATACTTACCCCAAATTAAAGCAATGCATGAGATATCTCCTGTTCAGTCCAAATATATGTCACTTTCCTTGTTAGAATTTGGGCCATTGGGGTAGGTGATGGAAACAGGAGGGGAGTGAAAACAATATACAATTTTGATTGGCTGGTAATCGGTCACATGTGGACAAAATGTCTACAGTTTGGTCAAGTGTGCAAGTCCTTATGTGGTGCAGTGGTAAGGTCTCTCACCTGGGACCCCCAGCCATCTAGCAATTTGTTTTTGCCCTGAACCTGCTTACCTGAATCAAGTAGCCAAGGGCTTCATAATTTGTAGTTTTTTGTTTCATTTGTATAACTCAAGTTTTTTCATTTGTATAACTCAAGTTGTTTCATTTGTATAACTCAAGTTGTTTCATTTGTATAACTCAAGTTGTTTCATTTGTATAACTCAAGATGTTTCATTTGTATAACTCCAGATGTTTCATTTGTATAACTCCAGATGTTTCATTTGTATAACTCAAGTTGTTTCATTTGTATAACTCAAGATGTTTCATTTGTATAACTCCAGATGTTTCATTTGTATAACTCAAGTTATTTCATTTGTATAACTCAAGTTGTTTCATTTGTATAACTCAAGTTGTAAATTCCTAGGGATTAGTCTATACATTCTGTTTTTCTATCTAAAGTTGCCTATTTATTGAAAACAGTTTACTTCCAAACAACTCTTTGCAACTCAAGAAGGTATAAATGCATTTCTCCATGAACAAATAGTGAGGGAAAACATGTTTTTGTTTGTATTTAGTTTAGTTTATTTGTCACACATGCAAAAATATAGATGTAATTGAACATAGTGTAAACAGGAATTTACATGTAAATATTTACACAACAGAATGAATACTGTGTGATGGTCAATGTGTAATTGATTTGTCCAGTCTCTTTGTAGGGCAGAGGAGTTGTTGTCCAAGGATGGCAGTGTAGTAGTGGGGGGTGCTGTCGTCAATGGGGGGTTGGAAGGTGGGGTAGAATAGGAACCTGCAAGTATAAATTTCACAGAGTAAATTGTCTAATATATTCAATACACTGCGCTGTTCAAACCTGAAATCTAGCCACTTGGAATGAATACCTAAACCTAATGAATTAAATTGTTTCTGTTTTATCACCTACTGTACATATCCTTAACCACTTACAAGTGAATACCTACTGTAAACCGAACAGCAAAATTAACTGCTTTTTAACCTGATTGAGTTGATTGGAAGTCGATTAAGACCAATTCTCATTTTTTATGTCAACATAGCCAAAAGCATTCAGATGTCATACCTTTGGGAGAATTTGTGAGATCTTTTTTCCCTACAAGCACACGGCCACTGATTCTTTCCTCCTGACTATGAAGTGTAACGATGTGTTTGATGATCACTGGACCGTTGCGTTGTGCGTGAACGTTCAACACATTGACAAACAGTCTTTAAGGCTAAGACCAGGTCCACTCTGAAACATTCCCTCAATGTGATTAAGACATGCTGGCCTTTTCTGGGAGCAAATAAGCGGTGTGATGATTTCCAAGTAACACAATTAAATGAGAAAAATGTCAGATGATTAAAATCTAACAACATTATCCGTCTGCTGCTCGTTATAGGACATTGTGTCTCTCTGACAATGGCCAGCTGTTTTGAATCTGCTGTTAATCACAACTTGATTTAAAGCATATAGTTTTAGTTTGAAAATTATCTGTGTCATATTTCATACTTTAGATGACAAGTCAGAAAGTTTTCGCATATTCCATTTATGAAAGTGCAAACAGTCAGTTTGAATTAATATCTTTATTTTCCTGTTTTTTCACAGCTGTTGATAATCAGATTTTCTTGTACGGTTTGTTAATTCAAAACAAAAAGATGTCTAATTAAGCCAAGAAATACAGCATTCAATACAGCGTTAATAAGTACACACTTCAATGTGTTAGTCCACAGAACACACTAAACATTTCATTAGAGCTGAATGTTGGAGTGTACACGTAAATCTTTGTGTACAGTATATAGTGTATATCGATATATACTGTGTAAATACAATGTACACAATGCATAATATAAATACTGTATTTATAATATATTTATATATACTGTATTCATATATGTATGTAATATGTATATATACATTAGTAATTTTGTACAATGCACCATGCTCTCGCACCGTTGGTGTAAATTCAAAATGTCAGCGTGGATTGTGCTGTAGATGAAGTGTGATGATGTCAAGGCATTAGACACGACCAGTAGATGAATAGACTGTAAGGTCACAGAGATCTGAGCTGCTGGGTATTGAAGTGAAGGTTAGGGAGATTATTACTCTAGAATGGGGCATGAATGAGCAGCGCTGTCACGGTGTGTGTATGGTGTCAGTGAACGTGCCTCTGACAGGCTGTCACTCTTCTTTAAAAAGTACTGTTAAAGACCATTGAGCTGGAGAGGACAGAATCTGCTGTTGAAGACACCAACTGTCACAGACAGATCCTCTCAAACACGTTCACACATATACTACACACAGAGATACACACACACACACACACACACACACACACACACACACACACACACACACACACACACACACACACACACACACACACACACATCCTACACAACAGGGGGTTGTTGATGAATAATAAAAGCTCAATCTGAAAGCAAAATGACTTTAACAGCCCCAACCCACCCCATTTGAGTCCAAACAAACGGAGCCTGTGTGATGAATGTAAATGATTGCCGTCCCCATGCGCTAGTCAATTAGAGCTAACTCAACCTTTCTCTTCTAGAGAAATAACCCAGGACACACCCTCTCTCTGTTCTCCCAATGTTTATCAACCTTCATCTGAGCATCTCAAAAACTGCCCCAGCAACACAAACCTGCATTGTGACATACACACGTCTGACATACACAGGTCTGACTTACACAGGTCTGACATACACATGTCTGACATACCCACATCTGACATACACACATCTGACAAAACCACGTTTGACATAAACACATCTGACATAAGCACATCTGACATACACATGTCTGAAATACACATCTGACATACACATGTTTAACATTAACACGTCTGACAAACACATGTTTAACATTAACACGTCTCACACACAGTTCTGAGAGAAAAAGGTCTGACATACGTCCCACACACACACACTTCCTACATACACACGACCGAAGTACCCACATCAGAACATACACACGTCTGACATACACACATTTGACATACACACACTGCTCGTTCAAAACAAGGTTTAGTGATGTGAACAAATGTATCTTAGAGTGAGAACCATGCACAGTTACAACAGGCGCGATTGGATGAGTGTACATTAGTGTGGCTCAGTGTGGGCTGAGAGAGGTGGCAGTGCAGCTGTTAGACCCCGTAGCTTGTTATCAGACACAGCATGTCTATTCAATAGACACTGGTAGGCGAGCTGCCTGTCTGTCTGTCTGCCTCGCTACGCTTTGAGAGAAAGTATTCATCGTATCCGGATAAAACATAGACAAAATTTCAATGCACATTGCTTTATAGTCTTTGCTTTAAAGGAAGCGTAGATTGTATACAACATGAACATCTCTCGAAAGTGAGGGCAGATTCACGCTTACCGTGCTTTTCTACCCCTTCCGTAACTGGAGGATGTAGTTATAAATAGAATGAACTATGTGTGAATGAATACGTTTTGCCAGTGACAAAATACTGTTTAGCATATTTAATTTATCCAATTGGGAAATTATTAACATATTGAGCAAAAAGGATTTTATAAATGTACTGTATTCTGTATTTAACTGAACTGATATTGTATGCTAAAAAGTTGAGAAATTATTATTTTTCATACTAATAAACAAGGTCTCTGCAAAGTGTGAGATTAGTTACATTGAAGTATTTAAGCAGATGCTTTTATCCAGAGTGACTAAGAGTAGAGAGAGTGAATATATTTTTGCAGTGACTTCCCCTGGGAATCAAACCCACAAACTTGTCGGGTGCCATGCTCTAACTAACTAAACTAGATGGTGCCATGCTCTAACTAACTAAACTAGATGGTGCCATGCTCTAACTAACTAAACTAGATGGTGCCATGCTCTAACTAACTAAACTAGATGGTGCCATGCTCTAACTAACTAAACTAGATGGTGCCATGCTCTAACTAACTAAACTAGATGGTGCCATGCTCTAACTAACTAAACTAGATGTGAGGCTGAATCTAAATCAACCATGTTTACATACAGTGCTGGAAGAAACGAACAACTCACCAAATGCAGCCTAGTTAAAAGAAAACAAATATATATATTATATACAGTAAATATTTAATCATGCTGTTTCTTAACAGGGTATTATTTTATGTGTTTTGTTATGATAATAATCCAGATAAACATCAGTAATTTGTTGAATTGTTGCCATGTGTAAAATCATTTTTGAGACATTATAACTGAGATAATATTAAATTGCATAGAAAATGGCTGATGTACTTTTGATGGAGGATATGGGAAATGCTGCATTTCGAGACAAATGAGCCATTTCTGCAGAAAGTTTGTATTTGCACAACAGATTATCAATTTGGCAAGTTTTTAAATCTATTTTTGAAAGTCAAACAAACATAATACATGCCATTCTGGTGCACATCCAAGCATTATCCACCCTTGGGTTTTTGGCAGCAGGCACATTTTGATCAGACTCACATCTCATCCAGATTCAGCCAGCAGATTGATGCTGCATTTTCGGATGTAATCAAAACTATCTGTTTCACACACTTTCTATAAAACAGGGCAAAACAAGATAAAGTCAAGAGGGGTTAATTTTCCCTCAAAAGTTCATTAAAAATAATCAGAGGAATAGACATCAGTCAGATCAGAGTATAACTTTCATTCACTTAACTGTGAAATGTGACGCATTACAGATGCTATTGAATGTGATGGCAAGTTGAACACACAACTAATTCAGTATAAATATATAGTTTTTAATTTCAGTCATTTAGCAGACACTCTAATACAGAGTGATTTACAGTAAATATATGGACAACCCCCTGGATATATTTACAGTTATGTGCGTTGCCTGTCTGGCAACTGGCAACCTTGCAACTACAACTTTGATTCCCTAATCACTGAGCCGTCTGATGTGATGGCATTTGTACCTATGAGGGGAGGTAGTTATAAAAGTTGGCTTACTGTCAATTGTTAACTACAGTCGTTGTAAAAAAATTTAGAATGTCACAAGTATTGGTCTCCACAGATTCTGCTGCTTCAGTGTTCTTAGATCTTTTTATCAGTAGTAACTATGTTATACTTAAGTATAATTACAAGCATTCCAAACGTGTCAAAGGCTTTTATTGACAATTACATTAAGGTTATGCAAAGAGTGAATATTTGCAGTGTTGATCTTTCTTTTTCAAGACCTCTGCAATCCCCTCAGGCATGGTGTCAATTAACTTCTGGGCCACATCCTGACTGATGGCAGCCCATTCTTGTATAATCAATGCTTGGAGTTTGTCAGAATTTGTGGGTTTTTGTTTGTCCACCCGCCTCTTGAGGATCAACCACAAGTTCTTAATGTTTTGTTCCCCGAGCCACTTAGTTATCACTTTTGCCTAATGGCAAGGTGCTCCATCATGCTAGAAAAGGCATTGGTCGTCACCAAACTGTTCTTGGATGGGTGGAAGTTGCTATCAAAGGATGTGTTGGTACCATTCTTTATTCATGGCTGTGTTCTTAGATAATTGTGAGTGAGCCCACTCCCTTGGATGAGAAGCAACCCCACACATGAATGGTCTCAGGATGCTTTACTGTTGGCATAAAACAGGACTCATGGTAGCGCTCACCGTGTCTTCTCCTGACAAGTTGTTTTTCGGATGGCCCATATAATCAGACAGGGGATTCATTCGAGAAAATGACTTTACCCCAGTCCTCAGCAGTCTAATCCCTGTACCTTTTGTAGAGTATCAGTCTGTCCCTGATGTTTTTCCTGGAGAGTCTTTGCCTCACTGCGTGACGATGAGCTCACACATGCCTGCTGCCATTCCTGAGCACGCTCTGCACTGGTGGTGCCCCGATCCCACAGCTGAATCAACTTTAGGAGATGGTCTTGGTGCTTGCTGGACTTTCTTGGGAGACCTGGCACCATCTACACAACAATTTCACCTCTTTTCTTGAAGTTTGTGATGATCCAATAAATTGTTTATTTAGGTGCAATCTTACTAGCAGCAATACCCTTTTTGTGCAAAGCAATGATGACAGCACGTTTCCTTGCAGGTTTACCATGATTGACAGATGAAGAACAATGATTTCAAGCATCACCCTCCTTTTAAAACTTCCATTCTGTTATTTTAACTCAATCAGCAAGACAGAGTGATCTCCAGCCTTGTCCTCATCAACACTCTCACCTGTGTTAAGGAGACAATCACTGACATGATGGCAACTGGTCCTTTTGTGGCAGGGCTGAAATGCAGTGGAAATGTTATTATGAAATTAAGTTCATTTTCATGGCAGAGGGACTTCATCTGACCACACTTCATGACAATCTGGAGTATATACAAATTGCCATCATCAACACTGAGGCAGCAGTCTTTGTGAAACTCAGTATGTGTGCAATTCTCAAAACCTTTGGCCACAAATGTATACTCATTTGAAGTACAGTATAATAGCCAATAGTATAGATTGATGTAGTAATACTTTTCAGTGTAATTTCTATTTTTACTGGTCAAACAAGCCTTTTACCTCTGTATCTATAGCATCTATAGAACCATTTCACTATCGCAAAGAATTTTCTGAACTTTTTTGTTGCGAGATACGACGTTTTGTAGTTAGTGAATTATAGAAGTTTAAAAATACGGACACATCTAAATGGTCTTTGTTGCACTTATCAATGATGATTGTCTACCAGTGTGTGACGTCAGCTGGCTACAGGGCCACTGCAACCCCAGTTACCACGGAGAACCGTCTTCCCAGCTCACATGTTCAGAATCCCTCACAATCACCAGTATTCTATACACCTGCCCTATGTAACCATGCCTGCTAAAGTACCCTGCCCTATGTAACCATGCCTGCTAAAGTACCCTGCCCTATGTAACCATGCCTGCTAAAGTACCCTGCCCTATGTAACCATGCCTGCTAAAGTACCCTGCCCTATGTAACCAT
>JACXGM010026723.1:0-15522 GCA_016801145.1 Umbra pygmaea
CGTTTGGGTTTTGGCATTATGATGTGAGTCATCCACATCAATGATCAAACTTTTATTAGCGGATGTAATTATGTTTTTAGAATAGTCAACGTCATAGACGTTTTACAGGAACTGTAGTGGACACTTTATTTTGTAATTTTTGGTGAGTTATGGCACTTTTCAGTTAGAATTTGTCACGTTACAGAGTCAGACAAGACTTCGCGTACGGCCTGCACATTCTCACGCCTGCTCAAAAGTTTCCGTGACGGCCCGCATATTCTCACGTCAAGTAAATTTGTATACATCACACCGTGTGCTTGGAAACCAGCGTACGCAAGCTTTTCGTGCGTACGCAACGTTTATACATGAGGCCCCAGGACCACACCCCTAAATGCATTGAAGCAACTGCCATGTGATTGGTTGAGTAGATAATTACAGTAATGAGAAATTGAACAGGTGTTCCTAATAACCATTTAGGAGAGTGTATACTATGTTTGTCTTGTTGTCCAGTGTTGAAGTAGTATTGAAAATAATGCCTTATTATTTTTTATGTAGTTTTTCAGGGACTCTAATATAAAAACAAGCTCTGATGGGTGAAAAACAATCGATGAAGGATTGTGATGCACGAGCAGGTGAGAACATCGACTCTGTCTTATTTATTTGTATTTTCTGTGATGTAGGACCAGAATTGGCATATTGCTTTCATTTTGAAGCTTTGGAAGACAACTGCTTAGCTCAAGAGCAGGTGAAGAAAATTGAGAAAATGTTGAAGACATTTGCTCGCACTGGGCAATCGAGTACAATTTGGAAACAATATCTGTGGGTGTAAGTTAAATTCCCATTGGGGCCACCTGTACATCTACTACTAGATGTAAATGTCATAGTTTAGTTGTTGATGTACAGGGACTGATTGCTTTTTTTTAAAATTCTGGGAACCCCTCTAGGTGCAGATCAAACCCTAATGCTGTGATGTCTTGGAGAGTTGTGGTGATGGGTTTAGCACAGACAACAAATTGTCTGTTGTAGGTACCATGCCAGGGGATCTGTTACTCCCCCTAGACACCCATGAAGGTTTGACAACTGTTTGAGGCAGGAGCTCCAGGAAGGATTTGTGTGCTGATTTTGTTTATAACGGCATAGGGTAATCTAAAAAGTAAAATTATGATTGTATATTGTAGTGCTGGGCGGTATGACCAAAAATGTATTTCACGGTATTTGTCAAAATTTTACCAGTTTCACGGTTTGACTGTATTTTTATTTACATGCATAATCAAGTGTTCCCAGCATTTTCTACTGGTTGAGAGAGGAATTATTGCAGTAGATTGACTTAGGATGGTCTATTTTACTGTCATGATGAGTGAATATTGCAGAATAATTCCACACTAATAGTAATACAGGTTTGCATGGCCCAAGAATATGATGCTGTTTAAAGGAATCAAAAAGAGCTGACCTTAATGTCACACATTGTTGATTTTAAGACGTGCTTGCGGCTAGGTGGTTGAGCGAATTGCTTGTGTTGCCTCCTCCCGCGACAACTTTAGCCCGACAACACTTGTATAATGGTTGGTTGGTCAACGTCAGATTTAAAAAAATCAAATAACCTCCAAACAACAGATGCGGCTCCTTTTTGGCACAAGTTCTTCTGTGTCATCCTTTTTACCTTAACGTAACACTAGAGCACTACTGTTTACGCTCACCATGCCTCGCAGTTGCACTGTGCGTGTTTAGAAGCACGACATTGAAAAGGGTCCAATCTGAAACAGTGTCGCAGCGTTACATACGTTGTGTATTCAAATACACCGGTATGGCGGTACTTTAAAAATTCATAGCATAACGAAAATATATACACCGGTATTCGGTGTGGATCGATATAACGCCCAGCACTCATACATTGCATATTCTACAGTCTGAATCCACACCCTGTCATATTTTATATTTCTGTATGAGAAGCTTTAGGGCAGTGGTCCTCAAACCCTTCCATGGAGGGCCTAGTGTATGCTGGTTTTTGGTCTTTCCCTTCAATTAGAGCATAATTAGGACCTAGACTGCCAGGTGAGGGGAGATACTAACCAATTAGTGAGCTACTCCATCAGGCTTGTACAAGGTAAAAGCGAAAACCTGCATACACTAGGCCAGGGGTGTCAAACCAGATCCACAAAGGGCCTAGTGTCTGCAGGTTTTCGCTTTTACCTTGTACCTGAATGATTGAATGTCACTAATTGGTTAGGATCTCGCCTCACCTGGCAGTCTACATCTTAATTGGGCTCTATTTGAAAGGAAAGACCAAAAAAACAGCATACACTCGGCCCTCCGTGGAACCGGTTTGACACCTGTGCACTAGGCCCTCCATGGAAGGGTTTGAGGACCACTGCTTTAGGGAAATATAATTTGTAACACTTCTTTGGATTTTCAGCTTTTGGCAATCAAATGTGGGAGGGACCTAAAGACAACTGTGTGGCTAAGGCTTCAGAGTATCTTCTCTAATTGCCTTTCCATTAATACAACCTGGACTGGTGTAATTGATAAAGCATGTTTTAGAGACATGTTCATGAAGACCATTGTTCAAAGTAAGTTGGTATTTTTTATATTTAAGTAGATGTGTATGGCCTTATGCCATTTCAAATTGAATGACAGATCTGTATTTTCCACAGGAGGAAGACCTCGCAACCCAGGATACACTGATGAGGCGGTCCAGGATAATGTTACACATTACCTGGAAGGAGCATCTGACCAGGCGTTCCAGGTTAATGTTACGCATTACCTGGAACGAGCATCTGACCATAAAGGCGCTGCACAGCTGAGGGACCAGCTGACCCCTTAAGCCTAGTCTGACTACTAACTCCCCAGCATCACTGACAACTTTATCCTGCATTCAGTACATCAAGACCCCTAAAGAAGCCAGAAGTGTCAAACTAAACCCAACCCACACTGTTCAGTTTGAAAGTTACTTTTTTCCTCCCAAATCCCTGTGACCCTGCCTTGAGGGAAGCTCCTTGGACAGATGAGATGGCAAGGTTGTTGGTCCCTTATACAGGTGCTTGAGGAATCACTGAAGATATTCCAATTTGTGCTGCCTCATTCTGGAGCTTGGGGAACACCAGAGAACCTGTCAGGCTAGAACCACTTGTCATGACCTAGAGACTGTCCTGCAATTCTTAGCCCACTACACAACGCAGACCACAACCACTCCAGACATTCTGATTAGCTGTGTTCTTACTGTTAATTGTATTTTTCTCCCCACTGGTCATGTGTACTGTGTGTACTTGTAGTCATACCTAATACTCGATCTCTTGCACATTAACTGGTACAAAAAATTCTACTTACTGTGTTTTTAATATTTGCTGTTTATTTAATCCCACCAGTGTGCTTAACTGTTCTTAAATATACCTTGTACATCCTATTTCATACTTGATATTGCACATTACTTGGTACCAAATATTCTACTTAGTGTTTTTAATGTTTGCCTTTTCATTGCGTCACAGTTCTTAACAGTTTTTCTATTGTTGAATATAGCTTGTAAATCCAAGTTACTGTACTTTGAAATGTGGAATAAAAATGCCAAATGTGAATTTTTCCGGTTTGATCAATAATTCTTGATTTCAAACATTTTACTTCTAAATTCTACAGTTACATTATGCACCAAATAGCCCAATAACTTGCATCCTCCGTTCGTTCCTGTACTTAAATGTACTGGTATCGGTATCGGCCCATCCCTAGTTAAGGACCTGCTAGTAAAAATATAAATCCATCAAATTCACCAGAGCTGCTCATTATTTGAAAACGAAGTCCTTTCTCTTTTAAAAAAGACTTCTATGACGTGGTTGTACAGCACATCTTTGCGTTAAGATCCAATAAAAGATCTTGACCAGTGCTGAGAGTCGATCCTGCCCAGTCCTATACTCGCCACCAAAGCTGCTTCACCTCCATCTGCCGTTCTGCTAAAAGTAAAAAATCTAATCTAAAAATTGAAAGTTCAAAAAAATCGGAGGCGGGTGTAAGCTAGTTCGTGTTTGGATGGCGAACATTTTTTTTTTTGAACTGCAACTCCTACTAGCAACAGAAACGATGCTGACTTAAGGCTAGGCTTCCAGAAACGCTTTAGTTGGTCAAAGAACATACCCAACATGGTAAAGTCGAAATCTGATTGGTTAAAAATATGACAATCAACAACATGGTCCTGATGGGCTTCAACAGCAGACTGTATTCACTCGGAATTCTGAATACCCCAGTCTACCCGGAGACAACACAGATGAAAAAATCTTATTAGATAAAAGCTTTCATTTTTATAAGCTACGCTAAAAGCAAGGCAACTGAAAAGAACGTACTGTAGCAATGGAATTATCTTATAGACTAATTGGAATGAACTGTAAAATATATATACTGTTAATGAAAAAATATATTAAAGTACAAAAATACATTTCTGATTCTGATTATCTTTGGGCCTGTAGAGAAGGCCTTGCAGGCCCTGACGGCCCACCACTGCTTACACTATACTGTACATTACAGTATATTATGTACATAATACTGTACGCGTAGATCAGGGGTCTGCAACCGGTGGCTCTTCAGCCCCTCTGGAGTGTCTCCATGTAGCTTTGAAAATATATAACATGGAAATAAACAAGAAATAGACATCTGTTATGAGAGGAGCACAGAAGGGGTTTTTGACTTTGTTGATCTAACGTTTCATAAATGCAATATAGTTAGTTATACTATATAAAAGCTGTGTTATCATCATTTTATGGGTCAAATAGGTTTGATGGCTCATTTGACGGTAAAGGTTGCAGACCCCTGGTGTAGGTACTTATATAGCCTATATACATACACCTGTTTGCATACTGTAAATTTTGCTGATCGATCAAACTCTGCCCATACTCTGCACCTTAAAAGGTGAAAAATGTTTAAAATTTGTTAATTTATGCACAGTTGAGACATGCAACAATGGACAAAAATGAATCATTGTTTGGTATACACTTACTTGCCAATAAATATCTTTCTGATTACATGTTTAAAGACAAACATACTGATACCAAATTGGAATAACATGTACTATGCTCTGAGACAGTAGTCTCAGGGAGGCAATTGGACAAATTGAACAGCAATATCCTCTGTATTTAAACCAGGGTAAGGTTAAGCGCTTCATCCCGAGGGTACCCGGTACCAGGACCTTTTCGCGCACATCAGATACATCGGTTAAATACATATTGTAAACATGCGCGAAACCGGTCATGTTATATTTTGCTAGAACGGCAAGGATCTCATCTGTAAATCTATTGAAACTGTTTTTGGGTAACACTTTATTTTGAGAGTCCATCTCTAGATGCTCTACATATTATCTGCATACTGTCAACAACATTTTAACAAACTATCTACTAACCCTAACCCTAATCCTAACCTTAACCATTCCCCTTATGTTAAACCTAACCTTAACCATTACCCTAAAACATATTCTAAATTTACCCCTACCCTTAAAATACACAATTAGTCGCTTATCAACAGATGGTTTGTTGATAGTTTGTTGATAGTCATATCATCAACAAAACTATCTGTAGAGCACATAGAGATGGAATGTCAGACTCTCCAAATAAAGTGTAACCGTTTTTGCCAAAGGCAAATAATATAGATGCATGGATTACATAAAGTTGCAACAACAAAATTGACTACCGCATTTTTGGCACTGCTGACCTGACATAAATGTGATCAATAAACAAACATTTCTCAATGTAGCCTTATTTCAGGTAATATTTACATGTATTGCATGTTTTGTAATCAATAAACTGTTAGAAGTAAAATGTTTGAAACAGTAGGTTGTTAAAGCTACACTGTATTTCTTTGAGTTGATTCTTAGCAAAAAAACCTTTGTTCTTTCACAAATATGTGCTCATTCATGTGTAATTACTTCCACCTAATAATCAAAGTATTTTTGTAAGTGTAGAATCTTCCATTCACAATATATACAATGGTGCCGCTCGAATTGCGGCAGCCATGTTACACCTCCATCTTTAAAATACATTAGCCAAAGAGGGACATACCTGGAAATTCAAGCTCAGCCATTCGCGCTTTTACACAAGTGGCACCGTAACGAATGGCAGGGGGAGATTACGCACGACTGCCGGTAAATTTCAAAGTCTGTTGAAGATGTAAGATCATGCCTGTTCTCGAGGACATGTAATAGTAGCGCTGGCTCAAGCTGTAAGGCGTTCGCCTGGCAACACAAACTGGGATTTTTCGTTTCAAAATAATAGCGCTCGTGGTTCATTGCAATAATCATTGTTTATTCATTGCATAGGTAGCGTCCATGTTCATGTTTTGCTAAAATTAGTATTCTGTTTGAATAAAACAGACTCTAGTGAATGTTTTTCAAATGTAATCATGTTGTCACATGAGACACTGACAATATATTCAATCAAATTGTGTGTAAAACATATTTGTTACTTTTATTAATAAAACATGTTAAATTATTATTTTTGCTATCACATGCTCTTATTGTTTCTTTACACACAATACAATTGCATTTGTTTATAATTCACGGGCTGTGTAGTGAATTAACATTGATTATTGCAATCAATCAAAACGAACGCTCTTGTTTTGAAAGGAGAAACGAATATCCAGGTTCACGTTGCTGGTATAATAACGTGAGGGGCTTCAGTTGTTTGTCATACACATTTTCACCAGTAGATGGGAGCAGATCTTACACAATGCAGCGTTAAGAGATAAATACATTTTATAATCTTAAGTCTGTCTTTCCAAGTTGTTCTTCTAAATTTGATATTCTTATTGATAAGGATCTAAAAATCTAAATATAGCCCTTGGGATATAGATATAGATTTTATAGCAGTTAATGCAGCATTGATTTACAAGAGGTTGTAGTTGGACACGTGTGATTAGGTTCACTTTAATTAAATTAAAATAAAAATGTAATGCAACTAAAAATATAAGTTACTACAAGTAAACCATACTCATTTTAATTTAGTTTAATATCATGTACAAGTGAATTACATTTACTAAGAAAATGAATTTTATCTAACTAAATAATATCAGCAATTAGTTAACTCAACTTTATTTTGCTGGGTTCACATGTGCAGTTACTCTGCACATTCGAAACACTCCAGACAGTTACTCCGCCCATGCCACTCAGTTACTCCACCCACTCCTACCAAACCACACATACTTCGCCCACTCCACTCAGCTAATCCACACTCCAACCACATCACACAGTTCCTCTGCCCACTCCACCAAGTTACTCCACCCACTACACCCAGTTACTCTAGCAGCTCCAACCCCACCACACAGTTACTCCATCCACACTACCCAGTTACTCTGCCCACTACCCCCAGTTATACAACCCACTCCAATCAGACTACACAGTTTTTCTCCTTAATATAATGACCACACAATTTATCCTTAATGCAATGATCTACTCAACCAATCACATGGCAGTTTGCTTCAATGCATTAATGGGTGTGGTCCTGGTCAAGACAATCTCCTGAACTCTAAACTGAATGTCAGAATGGGAAAGAAAGGTGATTTAAGCAATTTTGAGTGTGGCATGGTTGTTGGTGCCAGACGGGCCGGTCTGAGTATTTCACAATCTGCTCAGTTACTGGGATTTTCACGCACAACCATTTCTAGGGTTTACAAAGAATGGTGTGAAAATAGAAAAACATCCAGTATGCGGCAGTCCTGTGGGCGAAAATGCCTTGTTGATGCTAGAGGTAGTGTTGTAGTACTCAAGACCGGTTTTGGTCTCGAGACCACTTTTTGATGGTCTCGTCTCGGTCTCAAACGCATTTGTACTCGGTCTTGTCTCGGTCTCGGACATTGAGGACTCTGGACTTTTTTTCAAGACCATAACTGTGGAAATATCACTAAATTGCCAGTATATTGTCTATTTTTTGTTAACATCCTTGCTTTTATTGGATGTAAAACGTACTGATTCAAATCCAAGCAATATCGTGACTCATTGGTCATTGCTAATTATGTATTTTTGTTACCGCTGTCACCCATCCCCGCCCCCTTTCACTCGCACTCCCAAGAAAGTGAGCTGTATTTGTCTGGGAGGGGGAGAAGATGTCTGCAAAATCTTCAGTAATACAATTCGGCTACAAAAATCATAAAGAATATATTTGTAAAATAACATCCAGAAGAAAGCATACAGCTTCTTGTAAATACTGCAGTGCTTCGATTTCAGAGACGGTGGGGACTTCAAACTTCTATCGTCACTTAGAAATGAAGCACAAAGAAAGGTAAGCTTGTGTAAGAGTGATGTTAGCAAAGCTGGCTAGCTAACGTTAGCAACCTGCCCCGGATGGGAATTAAAAACTGTTTCCACTCGAGAACCAGTTCTAACAGAGCCATATATAAAGCCATCTTTATATACGGCTCTGGGATCTAAGTTTTATGAATTTTTTTTATTGTATATATATATAAAACTTCGTTAACGAGTCCACTTATCGATGCTCCTCCTCCAAAGCGATCTTTTGTCCCACGTAGTCTTATTTGATCAATGAGTAATGTAGACAAACTGCTGCGAGTGTGTAGCTAATGTTAAGTTACATTGACCTTAGCTAATGTCAGTTGCATACAGCTCCCGACATTAAAGCTACGCGCCGAGGTGATGCTCCCTTGTTTGGGTGAGAGAGCTAACCTAAAGATATGAGCAGAGAGTGGAGACTGAGTAATGTGCCTCAACTTATATGAAAAATGACTAAATTAAATAGGTTATTGTATGGCACATTACTTTCAGAGCAAATTTTTTAGTTCCAATTTACAGTTGCAGATCAAATATAACTTTTTACCAGCACACACTCTCTGGCTAATACAATATCAGTTATTTAACTTCCTTGTTTACCTATTTGAAAAATGTGATTGCCAAAATACCATTGATTTATATTGTGTTTACTTTTTATGAAACTGCTGCCAATTAAATCAATTTTGTACTTTTGTAAATCACATGCAGTTAGGCCATTGACTTTCTGACCTCTTTGTATTAGATATCTTTTGTTGCTTTGATTACACATAAAAGCTATAAAAGACTCTTTACACATTTAAGCTATGTGGTTTTAAAGAAAAAGGATTGTTGTTGGTTTAAAAACAACATAACTGTCACATCCAGCCCTGTAGGTGGGCTGGGTGTTCACTGGGGATAGGTTGTTTTATGTGTTGTCTCTGTGATCCCTCTGTTTGTGTGAGTATGCTGCCCTCTTGTGTCTAGTTCTTGTCATGGGTTTGGTAGGGTTTATTAGTTATGTCATTGTTTAGCCACAGGTGGATTCAGTTAGCAATTAGTATGTCTTTGTATTTAACCTGGTTGTTCTCCCCTTGTATCTTGTCAGTCAATGTTTCCTGTGGCGTTTCCATGTTCCCCGTGCGATATCTGGATTGTATTGAAAGCTACTTGTTTTTGCCCCTCGAGGCAGTGTTATTTTGGAGTTTCAATAAAGTAATTTGGATTATCTGTACCTTCGCGACTGTCTCTCACTCTTCAAGGGAAAACGTGACAATAACTTTATGTATTGTTGATAAAAGGCGTAGAAAAGTGAAGTCTTTAGTGATGAACAATGAATAATTGTTTTACATTCTATAGTAAATGATGGAAGTCACCCAGGAGTATTGAATAAAGATGGTTAAGTTTATTTCAGCTTTCAGTGTTTAATATCTGTGTTTTTATGGGAATGTGGATCTTTCAGATCAATTTGAGAAGCTCTTTTGATGATGTTTTGATCATGTTTCCCATTTTATTGTGTCATGAAGTGTGGGGCGCGGGTCTTGGTCTTGACTCGGTCTCGCCCTCCCTCGGTCTTGGTCTTGGCTTGGTCTCGGCCCTTAAAAGTATTGGTCTTGTCTCGGTCTCGGTACACTCTGGTCTTGGTCTTTTCTTGGTCTCGGGTTAGGTGGTAGCCACCATCCATGAATGATTACGCATTTATCAATCTCAAAAACTTTAATTCAATCAATGTTCATGTTGTATCTCAGCCCTCAATGGATATAACTCAGAGAGAATTGTTCTTCGTGTTGGCTCTTTTATTGCAGACACTTCTCCGTACTCAGCCATAGACAGACTAGTACCCAACAAACATACTGCATGTTCTTCTCTGCTTTTAACAGTGCTACAGTCACCAACACCAGTTCAGATCATATGTGATGCCAGGATGTTTGTTCTGAATATGGTAGCCCGGTGGCGGGGTAGGACGCACAACTCTTTTTTTTTCTTTTTTTTTTAAAACTGCAGCGTTGTGGAACAAGGCTACAGGAGGGCGCACTGCATGGCTGGAGTCATCTCCTCGGTGAGTTATGCCCTTGTACAATTGTTATAATAGTTCTACATAGTTCTTTGGTGAAAAGGATGGATGTGATTTCTCTAGGTGACAAAGGTTATGCCCTGACTTAGTACCTTATAACACTGCTTGCAAATCCCCAAAAAAGCAGGAGCGCAGGTTTAACAGTGCGCACACACGCACACAAATCACAGTGGAGTGATGTATAGGTTTGCTCAAGGGCAGGTGGCTCTGTCTCGGGTAAGCGGGGTTGGGGGGGACTGCTATACACCCCAGAGCAGGCGTGCAACATAATTATGGCATGCGGGGTTCTCCACGATATTGCGCTGGAGAACGGTGCCATTCAATGAAGATCAGTAGCCACAACAGCCAACATTGGTGGCTCTACAAAGGAGACAGGATCTTATTCTGCACTTCTAATATAATAAGAGCTATCTTGGGTAAGAAAGCTAGGCCTACTTAAAAAATACAACTTCGAATGTTCAGTGAAAATAATTCATTTATTTGAAATGCACTTCAGGTTCTCGTTAATCGCTTTCAATTACTGTAGCAGTAACCTCAGTCAACACCGCATTTTCCTATAATAATCGCTGCCTGATTTTAAGCTTCCAAATAAAACCAAGCGGTTGGCCTGCACCTGAGACTTCAGAGAAATTGCTTTTCTTTGTCAGATGTCGCTTATCCATGTCATAAATTTTAAGGGCGAGGCCTCTAACCCGTACATATATGTGGGCGTGATATTTAAATTACGATTGATTTCAACCGTCTGATTTATCAACACCCGTTCATTCGTACGCAGGTATTGGAATGATACGAATGTTTTGTAAATCACACGTGAGTCTTGTCGTAAGATGATTTTTGGCCTCAGATCTACACTGGTTTCTATGCATGTTTGATAAATGAGGGCCAGTATCACTGTCATTAAACCCCCCCAATTTCCCAACGACAGCTTACGGTCAGATGTGCTGCTTCCTGATGGTTTTTCAGCTAATCCAATACATTACTTTCCCTTTTCACATCTTGCAAAGAGCATTTGCTACTTTCTTTTTCTTGAAAGTTGTGGTGTTAGGAGCATTTTCGAAAGTCCAGGGGTAAGCTAAACACGGAAGTGTCAGAGTACACCATGTGAAGCGTCTGAGCGAATCACATTAGCAGAAACCAGGGGTAGCCATCATTAGATTAAATCCCCCTTTGAATATTCGCAGCTTCATACCCCGCCTTCGCAGCTTCATACCCCCCAGCCTGATAAGCCGGGTCTCTAGATAGCGCCTATGAAGGCTGCAATTGAGATGGGTGCCTATCTCGCTGGTTTTCCCTCATTGCCCTTTTTCCCGCTCCCCACCACCCCTGTTGCTAGTCCTGTTCAGAGGGTGTACTTAAATGTGCTAAAATTGCTGAGGTGTTTTTTTTGTTGTTACCACACTGTACCCCTGAAGGGGCATAATATGGGGCTGCTCTTTTTTTTTTCCCCTCATCTTTCCTCATGTAATGCTGTATTGTTTTTCTAATCCCTGTCTTCCTGTCCTGTCTACCCGGTGATGTTTTTTTGTTGTTGTATGGACAGGTTGATGGCTAATTTCACTGGTTACTTGTGTATACTTGTGACTATGTGACAATAAAGTTGAAAGTTGAAAGTTGAATATTCGCGATTGATTACTGATAGAAAGAAAATGCCCTTATTTGGGTTACATAGAAGGCTAGATTTATCAAGCCGTTTGCGCCTGTTTCCAGGTGCTAATTGGTCGCAAAGACGGACGGAACCGATGCGGGCTATTTACAAACCAGGCGCACTTGGGTTAAATCGCAGATTGCCTGCCACATGAGCGACAAGAGACAAGTTGCGCTTTCAATATGCGTTTGTGGGAGGGTCATGGGGAAAGTGGGAGTTCCACCCAAAAAGGTGGGAGGATACACGTAAAGTGCGCCTAATTATATATTCTGTGGTATTTACAAAGACTGCCAGTAAAGCGCGCCTCTATTCTGCGGGGGGAATTTTCCGCCTCTTAAAAGCAGGTCTAAACCAGCAACCGCGTTTTCCTGTGTGTTCAAATATAGCTACAGTAATGGCAGCAGTGTTTCAAACATAGCATCAAATACACTTGGCACAAAAAAAGACAAATGCCTCCATCTGTTCCATTTTTTATAAGCAATTTTGTGATTATTGACCTATATAACACTTTTTAATTACTTAACCACATTGGTTAGCCTTACATTTCAATGATATAGGCTAAACATATGCATATATGCCAAACACCAACACAACAGTATCATTACAAACCACGCATACCTTCATTCTCTACAGAGATCTCAGCAGTATCTATGCCGTCCACACCTTCCACTTGTTCGGCAACGTGTATTTGCTGCACCACCTAGTTAGCGTGTCTATTTCTGGTGGACCTGAACCGGTTTTCCTCTTTTTATCTCCTCCACTTCTCTCCAAGTAGATGATAACGAGTTGATTTAGCTTGTTATGACAATCCAAATTGGATGTTTTTCCGAGGGTGTGTATGTTCTGCCCTGTAATATATATTGAGGTTTGCTGTTACTTCATGCACTAAGATGTTCATTTCTTCTTCACTAAATTTAAGCTTGCGCTTTCTTTTTCCGTAGGGAGATCCATGATAGATACATTGTTTTCTCTTTTAGAGGCGCGCTAATGGAGGGCGGAGTACGCGCTGATTGTGTAATGGATATCGGGTTTGATAAATACTACGCTAAATGTGGAAGCATAGCGTGCGGTATTACCAAACTTGCATAAACAGATGCAGCGCAGACTGCGCTAGAGTTAGTAAATTCGGCCCAGAGTTGTGCAGGAGACTCAGAGCTTTACAATGATACCAGGCAGGACAGACTTCAGTAAACAGGCGAAACTCTGCATATCACGTTGGAATGCAAACTTCTTGGTAAATTTGGGATAAACTTACAGCCGCAAGTTAACAAAATGTAATGAAATAAACATCTTAACTACTTAATTGTTTATCCCAAATCCTTAAACCCCTAATTGTCAAATTCTCCCTAAAAAAACATACCCAAAGTTAACCTCTTGTTACACTGGATCTGAGGCAAGGACAAACATATGGTTGATATTTTTTTAAAGAAAATACTTTGAAATTTTTGGATATGTAAAATTCATTTCAAATAAATATACACAGTGAATATGGCACAAGATGAAATAAAGAAAATGCATAATTATTTTCTGTTTTTATTTTTCTACATCCTCTTTGAAAGAACCCTATAAAGCCATATATTGAGATGCGGAACTAATTTAAAGGACTGTTCCACAGTCAATCGGATTCATAGTATAACATATACAAACGTTACCATAGATGATTTATGTCATATACACATTTGTTCTTTTTCAATATATCAGAGAAATGCCGATAGTATATTTCAGTTCCTTTTGCATCCACTGGGGTGCTTCTGTATCCGTCTAAACATGAGCTACCACAACTCCCAGAATTCCAAGCGTCCCCATTTGAATGCACCGACAAAGAACATGGGCAATTCAACAGCACACCTCTGTAGAGCTTGATGCTAGAAAGTTATACATATTTGTTTTGGAAATTGTAGTCTAATTTCTATTCATCATGCCCGTTTGGTGTTCTGTACCTGGTTGCAGAAATTACAAGCAAACCCAAAAAGAAGGAGTAATCTTTCACACTTTACAATAGGCTATAAAAAGTCAGGGTCTGCAGTCGGCATTTTAGGTCAGAATATTATGAAAGGGATCTACGTGCTAAATTAACCGTCACTACACGTTCTTTAGCTAGAATGAGTAGCCTATAGTAAGGTATAGTAATTTACCCACTCAGCTAGCTACTAAATACAGCTGGCACACTACACATACAGTACAATAACATTACCACAGACACGATGTGTGCTCCATTATAAAGGTACAGAAAATAGGTTTAATAAACTTACTCATCTTTTAATTGTCCTCTTGCTACATCTCTTTCCATGTGTGCTGGAAAAATTCAGTGTTTCAGTGACGCATATGCGGTCGTCAGTCATTTTTGGTTAAATCCTTACAAGTAAAGCTTGTCCACGATCCCATTCATTGTAGCAAATGCTTTTTTCTTCAGTAGTAATGGATGGACATATTCCCACAGAAGCACTTGGGCAATTAGAATTTAACCGCGGTCCATTTGGATTATCTGTAGAACATGCTGCCTTGTTGAAGCTAGATATCAAACTCCATTTGTTGTAAATGTTCTTCGGTGTACTCGGGCGCAAACATGTATGGTTGGATGTCACTCAGAATGTAAAAGCAATTTGTAAAATTCCTCATCTGCACATCCTAGGTTAGTAGCAATTGTGTTACCAGCGACTTTGTTTACGAACTGTTTCACAGAATCCAGAGAACATGCCGGATGGGCGGGGCTTGGAACAAGGAAGCCAGCGTTGTAGTTCTATACAAACTGAAAAAATCATACCATCTAGTCCAGGGGTAGGCAACTCCGGTCCTGGAGGGCCGAAACACTTCAGATTTTTTATTTTACCTAGTAATTAATTGCAATCACCTGCTTTCCCAGGTATAAACCAGTCCCTTATTAGAAAGAGAAACAAAAAATCTTAAGTGTTTCGGCCCTCCAGGACCGGAGTTGCCTACCCCTGATCTAGTCTGATTAGCATTAATACAGCTGATAGAAACGTCACAGAAAGACAAGCTATACCTTAAAAAATCAAGGACAACCGAGGCTTTAAGGAGTAGGTTTGAAAGCCAGATCAGTATAACAGGTATGCTTATTTTCCCGACAGAATACATGCCTATATTAATTTCTCCTATCTCCAAAGTCCATTCGAAACACACAGTGAAATTTCAGTTCTTGTTCTTACACTAGCCAGGCATGGGTGAAACATATCTCATTGTTCTACAAATGTCTGGGAGTAGCTACTAGCACCTCCAGATAGATGTAGGGTGAAGTTTCCCTTTAAATCATGTTGCTTAGGGGCTGGCCACATATGTCTAACATTTTAGAGTGATTGAATGAACAGCCAATGAGCTGTAGCATTTTATGTAAAACTATTGATTTAGAAAAAATGCACCGTGATAATGTTTACATCCGGGTCGTGAGACTAACAACATATTTGTTTCATAAAGGATCTCTTTCAATCTTCAATTAAAATAGTTAATCTTGCACATTTTTAAGATCTCTGTTTCATAAGGCGCAATAATGACGCATGTGCCGAATTTGCTGAGCTGTTTGACACTTTTCACATCCGTCTTTAGTTCAGATGTGCAGGTTGAATACACAAAGTTTTTAATTTT
>JACXGM010026724.1:0-14765 GCA_016801145.1 Umbra pygmaea
TGAAAAACTAAAAGCCGTGGATTTTAGTCCATGGTCCCCCGATTCATAATATATTACTTTCATCTTCACCACTAATATTGTGGTGGCGCTATTGAGCTTCAACCATTCTAAGCCAAAAAAAATTTCAAAATTTTGAAAAACTAAAAGCCGTGGATTTTAGGTTGTTCTTGCCTTATTTAGAACATGTACTTTTCATATTACTGGATTGTTTCATTTAAAAGCTATTGACGGAGGAAAACAACGAATGTCCACCGAATGTCCATTGTCCATTATAAAACTAACTTTACCTCGCTTGTTGCCATTGCGAGCTCAACCGGTGGCCACTTCCAAAACAGCAGCAAGATATATTCAACTGATAAAGTTTCTGCCTTTCCTGCATTTAATCTTCACTGTATTCCAGCTCAAATATTTATGGTTGGACATTATCATTCAGTAACACTTGACTAAAGTTGAAATCATCCAGGTCACAAATCATCTTTGTGTATTTCGTCCATTGTAAAAAACTAAATCTTATTTAGCTTGAACGGAAGAATGTATTCTTAAACTAACTACAAAGTTTTATTTACTCTGTTCAGGGTTGGGACAAATAAAAATTAGGAAGTCAACTGAAAACCTTTCCTGAATGAAGCTGTATTTAAAAAAAATCCCTACAGTGATGTCACTGTAGTGAAATTTGGGAACTTCAGAATGCATTAAGAAAGTGATTTTAGTGACTGTCATTTCTGAAACATGATCAGCACAAGGAATTTGAGGTGTTCAGTAGTCTGGAGGGTCCCTGTAATGATTAATCTTGTCACGTCGACACCTCCTCGCCCATTCCGGAGATCTGACTCATCGGTTTACTAACAGGTCTGAATGCATCACCTCACTGCACCACATCTGCTAATCACGAACCCTATAAAAGACTGGATTGTTTAGTTCTGCATTGTGCTGTACTGTATTATTTATGTATTGTTCATGTTTATTTCTTCTAGTACGAACAGACTCTCCACATTGTTTTAGAAGAGTTTCAACCCTGAAAAATGTAATACTGTAATACATTCTAGGTAAACATTGCAGCTGTTGTCATGGTAATGTGAAATGTAGGCTATGTATTCCAAGATAGTGAAGTTCTCTTTTGCCTTTTGCTCAATAGCGGGTAGCAACAAATGAATAACCCAAAACCAAAGACGAAAAACTGAGGACCAGTCATGGTCTCAACTGAAGTGCATGAAGTTCTGCTAGTCTTTTGTGATTCTGGAAGCCTATTCGTAAGCATTTGAAATAATCCTTGATCGAAAAGACTTCAGATAAAAGCAGCGATCATAAAAGTCACTTAGAAATTTGAGTATCAATGAAACAAGCAGCGATAACTTTCAACAGATCAATCTGTCCGACCATGTGTTGGTCCCTCTCTCACTGAATAGAAACTAGACATTGTGACATACGCCTCATCTTTGCCTCCCTGCTGGGTAGGACCTAGCCTGTCAGCACCCATGTTGCCGTTGCTGTCGTCAGTCTCCACGCTGTCAGTGTCACTCCTCAGATCCAGGATGCCCACCGTGAAGTCGCTGCTCCCACTGCACCCAGCCCCCAAGTCCGACCGCTCTTCTGGAGAGTCGCACCTCAGCAGCGTGGAATCCGACTCTCCACTACTAATGCTGCGGCATGACGTTGTATCCCCGGAACATTCTTGAAGAAGTAACTGACCTTTGACCTCAGCGAGGGGATGGGTGTCAGCATCAGGGGGTTGGGCTGTAAAATCCTGCTCTTTTTCTGGCTCCACCAGCTGGATGTTAAGGTCACTGAACACCTCTGGGTTGAAACTCACAAGTAGGCCCTGCCGGGTTACAAGAAAAAGACGTGGATGACCCGATTTCCTCTTTTGTCATTATGGCTATCCTCCCAGTTTACTGGCTGTCACAGGACTCACCTTCAATGGCTTGCCACTATGGATCAGTGTGTGTTTGGGATGTGGAATGCTGGGCCAAATGAAGGATTGTATTCTGTCGAATACAGAGATTCATCAAGATGTTGCTTTGGAGGAAATACATGCACAAATGCACACACACAATCCCATGAAGAAAAAATAAATGTTGGAGAGGGTTGTTTGGTGGGTGAGAAGATGGTTGGGATATTGTTAAATATATTTCCTGTAATATACACTGTATACCTTTCAATAATAATAAAACAAATTCTGAGTAAAATAAGCCCAATCTAATACTTACTCTTTTCTCCAGAATATACTAATGGTCAAAGTGCCCAGCAGCACAGCAACAGTGAGCACGATGAGGGAGTACGGCAGCATCTGCACGTCGGCCTCTGGTGGAGAGACGTAGAGCAGAATCAATGCGTATGACTCACATTTCCTTTAGGCTTGAACAGTTGTTTATAGCGGCACACTCCATGTATCTTGCTTTAAAAATCGTGTTTAAATTTATATTTTACCCTTGTCAGTTCTGAAACTGAGAGATGGACTCCACTCACTCCAGAAACCAGCAAAGTATTTCCCGTTCGGCTTGGCTCGGACTTTCACATGGTACTCTGTGTTCTTATGGAAATACTCATCCCCATCGATGAAGACATTCAGATAGGTTATGTTTCGAACCTGAATAAGCAGGTTAAATCATCAAAGAAGTGCAAGACAAAAAGATGCTGTGTTCATATAATATACTTCACTCAGAGCTTACAGTGTCCTTTAGACTAATTGTGACAATCATCTATGTTTCCAGTGATCATCATCAACTGTTTACATCCCAAAATAATAAAGAAATTGGCTTTTAGCTACTGTACCAGATCATTTTTGGCACTCCATATTCGAAGTTGGAACAGTTGGTTGTTTTCCAAGTAATCATTTTTATATGGATCACCAATATTAATCACAACCCGGTTGGAGCTGCTAAGAAATGTGGCATTTTCCACAAAAGGTCTGGTGGGTTTAACTGAAATATAAAGATCAACAGGACACATAATAGGTGTTAAAGGACATCTATTCAGGAGATGTGTCATGTACGTTGTGTTATATTGCTTAAATTAAAACAAGCGATTGGGAAGGTTTGAATTTATTATAACTTACCTATACGTTTTAAGTTGATTTCTTTCCAAAATATGCCTCCACTATTTAATTGAATAGTGAGATTGTAAATGGACATAATTTTCAGATTTGCAAATTTGACCTTATTCCCTTTTTCGGTAATACACTGTTTGCCATTGAAGCTGTAAACATAAAAGTAATTAAATCACATTATCAAGGAGTCATTTTCTAATCGACAGGAAGATTTTAACCCAGGATATCTGATAAGCTCCTAACTAACACAGCTGATGTTTGTGGCCTCGCAGGTTAATTACCAAAGAGTCATGGTGTTTACATCCTCCACTTCATCATCGTCATTGTCCGTATCATCTAGTTGGCAGGTTAAGTTATTATTAAAAATACTGATTTTGGAAGTGCAGACTATTCTGGGTTCTAGGAGGAAGTGGAGAAAGGAAAGCAAAACAAATTCAACTTTTTGGATGAGCTCAAAAAGCAATTATCCCATATTATTATTTTTTTTTATTTGATGGTAGAACAAAAATTTGTGTCTTTCTGTCACATTATCGGGCACAATCATTGCAGTGACAGTAAAAAAAATTTAAAAGATTATTAATTATAATTGAGAGAAATGCTGGCTCACCAGTAGGATCAGCTGGGTATTCTCCACTCTGAGATCTCACAAGGACGGGAAACAGTAGCGCAATCCACACGCTGCATGCCATTTCCTAGCAAGCTGTGATACTAGCGTGAGACTTACTTGTCCCACACACCGCTGTGAGACTGAGGCGCGCACACACTAGGAACTCAAAGTGATGTCTCAGCTGTCTCACTGAAGTGTCAAAGTATCACAGAGACCAGAGAGAGAGAGAAAGAGAGATGGAGGAAGAGGGAGTGGCAGAGAGAGAGAGAGAGAGAGAGATGGCAGAGGGCGGGTGCTAGGTAAGGGTTTTTGGGTTCGTCTGTCTTACCAGATACTTGTGCAAAAAAAGATTATATTGAACTACAATTGATGACTCAACCTTTAAGATGTTCATCATCATTATCCATTTTAAGCGCACAACTGCTAGCAATGCTTACAAGGCACAGGTGTCCAGCCAGACCACGTTCCAAACAACAGTTGCTTGTGTGCCCATTCGTTCAGCTTGGAAATCAGCAAAATTGTCAAAAAGACTTTCTGTTATGGAGACCTTGTATCACAAACAAAAATATATACTTATTCAGTAACACTTCATATTAAGTTGCCATAATCATAAGATTATTTGTAATAATGATAGTGTTCCTTGTCACAATTCTTGCTACCCAGGTCATAGCCTATTTAAATAGAGCTCAACAAGATTTTAACGCTGGTATTGCCTGTGGACTTGATTGTGGCTACCCTTTGTTGTTCCATTTAACAAGGTCCAATGTTAATATGAGTTATGATCAAGATCAGGTGACTTTGTAAATGTACTGACTACATATAAGTTCCAACAAGTGAATGTGTGCTTATGTACTCCCTGTCCAATTGTGTAACATCTGATTCCAAAATAACCATATTAACATGTCGTTAAAATGGTATATCTAATTTAACTACCATGTTGTTTCTACAGATACTGTGTTGGTTATGTAGTAAATAGAGCAATGTAATATTAAGTGTGGCCTATTATTATTATTTTTTCATGTGATATAGTGACTAAGTCATTTGAAAATTAAAATTGTTCTCAGTTTTCATTGCTATTGTGCAACAAACTGAGATGTAGGTGTCTTAACAACAAGACTATCTTCCTCTCCAAGCACTAACAACCATGAAGTGAAAAACAAACTAGTAACCTACAAACCACTTCCTGTCTACAAAAATGAACTGGTTTGGTTTAAAATGAGGCCAAGACATAGTGAACGTAATCAAAACAAACCTTATTATTAGACAGGAGTATGAGTTTACCATAAATCATTGTTACTAATCAATGTACACTTTATTTAGTGCCAAAATATGAAAACAGAAAAAAGATTTGTTGAAATGTTGGAACCGTTTCCTCAGGATGTTGTGGGGATGAACTTGTTTCAGTATTATAATGATAGATTTCATTTACATATTAGTCATTAGGTGGGCTTAAGCACGTGTCTAAATTTCTCACATTGTTCAATCATTGTAAGTTAGGCCTGAGAGTATAGCAACATGTCTCTATATTTCTTTCAAAGTATTATTATTGTAATAATTATTCAATTGATTTGATTAGCTCTACAACCTAAATAATTTAAGTCATCGACACAAAACCAACACCAATATCCAGACTGCTCCAAGTAAATTTTCTTAAGGTGGTTTTGTTTTAATTCATAGTTATTTTAATTATGTATTTTTTTATTTAAATTTCCTCCTTATTTATATTACTGTAAAATATAGATCCATACATTATTATTTTTTTAATAAACTGTTTAATATTTTCGCAGTTTAACATTGGATTAAATGAGAGGCACATGAATAAAGGTTTCTATTCAAAATTAACATTATTATTGGCCAATCAAGCTACAGTACATGTATAATACCAAGTAAAACTCTAGGAAATACATTTGAACTATAGAATTCTTTAATTAGCCACATTTGCATAGTTTTTATTAACTTTAGAAATATATCTTTTGACCCGCTGAAACTACAGAGAACAACTACTTTTGTTCAACAATTTTAGGCTATGCCAGCTCAAACAGCTCGTGACAATATTGATTAATGTAATTTACATAATAAGCATATACACCAACCAGCCATAACATTATGACCACCTGCCTTACAAACTGCGGGCCACTGTGTTCTGACACCTTTCTATCAGAACCAGAATTCACTTTTTCAGCAATTTCAGCTACAGTAGCTCATCTGTTGGACCGGATCACACGGGCCAGCCTTCGCTCCCCACGTTTATCAATGAGCCTTTGCTGCCCATGACCCGGTTGCCAGTTCACAGCTTTTCACACTTTTGATAGGTACTGACCACTCCAGACAGGGAACACCCCACAAGAGCTGCAGGGCCACATTGTGATGGCTAGACGACTGAGTCAGAGCATTTACAAAACTGCAGTGTAAACTCAAAAATCTGCAGTGTCTGTGACTACATTCATTGTTGGAATTTGCATAACTGGCATTAATTATCCCTCTATCAGTTTATGCTAGAAAGCCCAAACCAAATTTCTGTCACAGGATTAGACTATCCAAACTTATAACTATTAAATAATTAAATTAAATCATCCCAATAATCCCAATTGTTCAATTTTGAGAGCCCAAACCAATTTTGTTTCAACTGCTTTAAAGCTTTAAAACTATTAAACATGTATCATCTATGACTATATTACTTAACTTAATTTGCATAATGAGCAATAACTAACCCTAAATAGTATCTCTGGATCTATTCAAGCTAGAGGGACCAAACAAACTTCGTTTAACATGTTTAGGCAATCTCTTTTCAAATTAATTACAGCTTATACTGTAGTATCTTTTGAACCATTGAAGACAGACAGAACAAGCCAAATTCATGAAAAGTTTTGGCTATCCCAACCTAAAATTCAGAACCATCAACTATGGCTATTTTAATTAGCCTAGTTAGCATAATTTGTGTTATTTATTCCTAAAGCAATTTATATTGAACCATTCAAGGTAGAGACACCAAACCAATTCTATTTTACGTTTAGGCTATCCCATCTTAAAATGCTAAAGACGTTAAATGTACAATATGAAGTTTTTTGCCGCTAGGGGTCTCTCAATCAAAACACTAGCAAAAAAATTACTTGGATGATGTCGGGAAGTAGTGTAAGATCATGGGTTTTGTTATCGTCGTCAATGACAACCTTCCAATCTAGCGTCTCCGGCAAAAAAAAACCTTCACTGACGAAGTAATGTGTTGTTAAAAATATTATAACTTTATTAATGTTATGTTTTGCGGTTCCCTGGAACTGAGAACAACTAGAGCAGTCAAAGGTTATATGATGCCATTGACGGAAGAAAAAATGAAACGTCCCGTGTCTTCGAATTATATTACAAATTTCTCTGGGTTTGAAAGTTGGTGGAAACATTTAGGATAATGTAAGTACACACCTAAGAAATATATATAATATAGGTATAGTGATGTTTGCTTTTTTAATGCAAAGTATATCTTTTGTTATTGTTTTAGAAAATGACATATTTTAAGTAAAAGTAACTTTTATAATTAGTATGAACTGATGCAATACTAATATCTCCAGAACCATTCATGCAAGAAAAAAAATACTTTCTTGTTTAGGCTATCCCAACATTTTTACACATTTATCGCCTAAGCACATTTGTGAGGGATCCATTAATGCAGAAAGATATGTACATTATTTGGAGCAACATGCCATCCAGACATCGTCTTTTCCAGGGACATCCCTGCATTTTCCAGCAGGACAACGCCAAACCACATTCTGCCCAGATTACAAGCGCATGGTTGCGTAAGCAGAGAGTGTTGGTGCTAGCATGGGCTGCCTGCAGTCCTGACCTGTCACACATTGAGAATGTGCTGCATTATGAAGCGCAAAATAAGACAATGAAGGCCCAGTACAGATGCACAGCTGAGAACATGCATAATCAACCAACTGGTGTCTTCAGTGCCCAAAAGCATAATAGGTGTTAGTTATTAAAAGAAAAGATGATGTTACACAGTGGTAAACAGTCAACTGTCCCAACTTTTTTGGAGTGTCTTGAAGTAATCAGATTTGAAATTACTGTATATTTTCAAAAAAAATAATATTCAAAAAAACATAACATAATGTGTTAATGTGTTTTCAATATATTAAAGTGTAAATTGAATTTTCAAATGACTCTTTTTGTTTATTTGCATTTTCCATACTGTCACAAATGTTGGGGAATTCAGGATTTGGTTAAATTTGAGAAACTGCAAAAAGCTACATGGTTTCAAATGGATAGGCTATCCCAGTTTAAAAATGTTCAACATTTATTGACTAGGAATATATTAAATAGCCTAATTTGCATAATTAGTGGTAGGCAAACACTGAAACTGCAAATTCGTAGGCTATTTAAACATCAAATAAGTTACAAGAACCCAAAATGTACTTTTCTAGTTTAGCAGACATTTAGGTCCAAAGATATTTGCAGTAAAAGATATCTACTAGGTGAAACAACCACACATATCATTAGTACTGTAGCAATACGCTTCAATTGGCTAACATGTGTCCTGTAACTTCATAGCAAAGGAAGTCCAAACTGTGTCACATTTTCCTTTTATCTCTAGATACCAACTATACTAACCTAAGAAAATAATTAGGATAATCAACATTTAGCATGTTTTCCTTTTTAATCTTCTTTTGAATTCATTTTAATTTCCATTAATTTCTATTCATTATTCAAGTCAGACAATAATCTGTAAACTAATAATTTGTTTAGAAGAGAAAATATGAGTGACAAGCATTCCCAGTCTATTAAAACAGAGAGGTTAGCACACTCCCCTCCCCAAGCAACCTGCAGTAGCCTTAAACCTGATTTTCATTGTCATTGTGATTGATGTTCACATCTGAGGGAAGGTGACATCATTTTTAAGAACAGTGTATTTTTGGAGGCGCTTGGCCATTTGAATTGGGTGATCATGTGACATGTGGTTTTAGGTCTTGCCACATAATCTAATTAGAGTTGCACAGGCTGGTCACATCATTGCTTTATTGGGCTTCACAAAACTTCCCACTGTACATGAAATACATACATATATATATATATATATATATGTGTATATATACAGATATATTAGAGATGGTTACACGCTGAGTACAATAATTTGCTCAGTGGGTAATCTTTTCAACATCTATTAAATGTTAGTTTCTTTACCAGAAAGACACATTTTCAATGTTGATTTCTTAGTGGATAAGGTAATGAAATATAAAAACTCTCCAATGGCTAAATATGTACAATTGATGTTGAACTAATATTATTTGATGTATATAAAATATGTAACAGAGAGAAAACATTACCTTCTGAAGAATGGTTCATATTATAAAGAAGGATTGGAGGGATAGGTGTGTTTGTGTGGAGGTACCTGTGGGTGCACGTGGGTGGAGGTTGATGTTGGTGTGAGTTTTTGAATGCGTCTGTGGGTAGAACCTGTGGTTTAGTGTAAAAGAGAGAAGAGAAAAATATGTGGGGTGGGGAAGAATCCTATTCCTCTGTACACCTCTTGCTTTTTCAGTGTTTACATTTCAGAACCACCTTAGAAGAGATAATATCAGCTAGCCAGTAAATGAAATCCCAAATGGTCTGAGAGATCACTGGGACAGCAAAGTAGGATGAAGACGGGGTCAGCTACTTTGCTTAAACATTCTGAACACTTTGTTTTTTGAGAGGAAATGTTTAAAATGGACATGGTTTAATTGACTCAACACATAACAGTTGTTTATTAAGTTATTAACTGATGGATTCTGTTTGGTAGGTTATTTATCTTTACTGTGCTATACCAGAGCCCTTTTACCGAGAGCCTGTTCACTCCCTATTACGCCACATTGTACCAATCATTTCAGAAGCCGTAGGTTTTCCAGAGAGTGGAAGTTCGCCCCATATTAGAAATTCTCTGGTTACACCAATAACTGACTACAGGGAGAACCGGGTTATGAGATGGGTCAAATTAGTCACCACATGCATGGCTGCACACCGCTCTCTGCAATGGTTTGTAAAGCCTGGTTGGCACAAAGTTCTGAGGAACAAACCAGCCTGTTCCCCCCCTTTCCTGAAACCACACGCTGGCGGCTGTATCTCCGCACTCATCTCACAAACATCATCTGCTGTGGTTTTTACCTCATGCCTTCTCACTCTGCGCTGCAGCGCTTCACACAGACCTGGGATTCGCTTCTCTAATCTGTTTTGCACTGTCTCGTTGTGGTGTAGTCTCCTCCTCTATGTAGTTTTCAACATAGTGCTTGTATGTAGAAGAGGATGCATGTTTGTTGTATTCTGTAAAAATGAATGAAACTACAGTTACCTTTCAACTGCATAATCCTTTAACTCAACAGAAAATGACAACTCTCATCTTATCAGGCATGTAAACAGATTCGAAGATTAATTGCAGCTTGTTACCTCTGACATC
The DNA here is from genome assembly GCA_016801145.1 of Umbra pygmaea. NCBI lineage: Eukaryota > Metazoa > Chordata > Actinopteri > Esociformes > Umbridae > Umbra > Umbra pygmaea. Next base: position 10,078 of record JACXGM010026724.1, read on the forward strand.
TTTACATAACTTGTCCACCCCCACAATTAAGGCCCACAGTGAGCTTTTACTACTAGTGGAGAACTCGTTTCCAGTCAAGCCACACCAAAATAAGCAACTCTTTGAACTGTATGTCTCTGGCAGCCACATGAGTCTCTCCGCTGCAAAGCAACACTGTGAACTTCCTGCTTCCTTTTGCTTATTTCTTTAACCAAGGTTGCACTCAACATCATCAAACAGTTATGCAATATTCTATAACAGCAGTAATTTCATCTGGTTTTGCCTAGAAAATGAAACCAAATGTTTTTAAAAATCCATTCAGCTGGTTGCATAATAATAGCAAAATAGGACATCTGAGTGACACCGTTCCAGGTTAAGTCATAGCTGGCCGTCACCAGGGTTCCAGTTCACAACTGGTTCAGTATCATCCAAGTTAGGGGAGGAGGACTGAGATTGCTTGGCTATTTTCGCTCTAGCCACTGTTGGGTGGTCAGAGTACCGAAATACAGAATATATTGTCAATACACCACAAATCCTCCAAGACACTGCGGCTTTCAACCAATCAGCATTCAGAAGGTAGGACATATCAACTTGGTGAGAGCCTCCGCATTAAGAGATATGACATTGAAGACCAACTTTGTGTGTATAATTATATTAATTAGAGTCAGAAAGCTCATGCCACTTGGCTCACACCCCATCATCCGTAACCGGGTCCTTGACTTCCTGACTAGATGCCCTCAGGTGGTGAAAGTTGGCAACAACACCTCATCCACAATGATTCTCAATACGGGCCCTGACAAGGCTACGTACTCAGCCCCCTCCTGTACACCCATGACTGTGTGGACACTCACATATCCCTTAATGTAAAACAAAAACAAAGAATGTATTGTGGGCTACAGGGTGAAGAAGGCTGAGCACAATCTTGTCCTCATCAATGGAGATGCTTTGATACCATCTGATACCATCTGAACCATGGCCACCAATACAGGAGCATCCTGTCCAAAACCCCCACAATGCATACATTTTGTTCACCACAGACCTGTGGGCTGCTCACTATAGACATAATATAGGCACATTGACCACCACACAGCATCATGCTATTGTGTAAATGTACTGCATTTTTGTTTCTATGGGCACTATCGACTGTTGTTCTTGACGCTATAGACGAATTAACTACGATGGGTCATCTCCCTCTGGTCATTATGGACTGCTGTACAAAATCACTATGGACAACTCCATTGTACCTCAAACATCTAAAAATATAATTCTGTTGTGTAACTGTTTTCATGTACATATTCTGTATATACATTGACCAGCCACTTCATTAGGTACACCTTGCTAGTACTGTGTTAGACCCAGTTTTGACTTCAGAACTGTCTTAATTCTTCATGGCATAGATTAAAAAAAGGCGCTGGAAACATTTCTCAGAAACTTTGGTCCATATTGACATTATTGCCTCACGCAGTTGCTGCAGATTTGTCGGCTGCACATCGATTAAGTAAATCTCCTGTTCCACCACATGCCAAAGGTGCTTGATTGGATTGAGATCTGTTGAACGTGGAGGCAATTTGAGTACAGTGAACTCATTATCAATTATCAATAATCTATTTTGAGATTATGTGAGATTTGTGACATGGTGCGTTTCCCTGCTGGAAGTAGCCATTAGAATATGGGTACACTGTGGTCATAAAGGGATGGACATGGTCAGCAACAATACTCAGGTACAGTAGGCTGTGGCATTTAAGCAATGCTCAATTGGTACTGAGGGGCCCTAAGTTTGTCAAGATAATATCCCCCAGACCATTACACTACAATCACCAACCTGCACCATTGATACAAGGCAGAATGGATCCATGCTTTCATATTGTTAACGTCAAATTATGTTCCTACCATCTGAATGTTGCAGCAAAATTTTTGACTCATCAGACCAATGTTGCTGCCTGAAAAAGAGGCAATACAATAATGTGTTGGGTTTTTCCACCCAGGGGCCCTAAAAAGGTTTAGACTGGTCTAAATGCTGCTGTAGCCTGGCAGGAAGCTGTGGAACCATAGCGTGTGATTGACTGGTTTGTTTTTGGAGATAAATGTCTGTCAGCCTCTTACAAAATCATGTGACTTGGTGTATTCCCGAGCACACGCACAATATACCGCTGCCGGAAAGACTTTCAAGATGATCCAGTAGCCTATTCGCTTTCTTACGTATGACCTCAACCATTTCAACCCAATAAAGATATGTCAAAAACATAACATACAAAATCATGTCACACATCCAATTATTTCCTCACAGATCAGCCTGTCGTGTGAACGTTGTAATAACCCACCTGAGAAAATATAGGTAACCACGGACACCGATGAGGTAGAGAAAGCCTTACAGTGTCAGCTGCTTCACTACAGTGCACAACCAAGACGACTGGTCTGCAACCATGGGAAACAACCAAATGTCACATTCACAAACACTTTCATACAGCAACTGTGTGTGTATCTGGTTTGAAATTAATGTGTGTGAAAGAGAGGAAGAGAAACGATGAGTGCGGGGAAGACTTGTCATTGTTTCAGTACCCACAGACGCCAGGTGCCTGAGTTGTGGCTGGGAGGGTTAGGGCTAATACAGGGAATGAGGTTCTGATGGCAGTTCGGCTTACCCATCTGTTGTGTTTTTATTAAGAGTGGAAGCAGCTCTTACAAAACCATCAGGAGGGCAATGCTGCAGTGGGTGTACAGTGCTGTAGAAGGTAAAATACAATGGCAGGCGATCGTGAGCTGTCCTTCTGAGTAGTTTGAAAACTTCCCCTGGGGAATCCCACACATGGTCTAACTAAACATACAGACGTTCTGTCATCAAGTCTTTTTCTTCCAGGATACCAAAAAACCCAAAGGTTTTAATACACAATCCACGACACAAAATATGTATTTAAATTTTCACGTTTCATTTACCTTTTTAGACAACATTTTTCCACAGATAGATTGTAAAGTTACTTTTTGTTCAATCGGAGACAATACAGTGTATTTTTATCTTCACCAAATAACTAAGTGTTATAATCATACAGATTAGAGGAAAACCGCACATTACCCGACCATAGAAAACATTGTCATATGCATTCATTGTAGTCCACAAAACTAGATAAAGTGAGTGTTCAATGCTTTATCTAAAAAATATTCATTTACATAATTCACAATCTGTCATCGTTCAGTGAGATGTTGGCAGAATAAATGTGCTCATGTCACCAAATTGATACTGTGTGAGAAGAACTATTGTATTCTGCTTGCAGCCAACACACGTCCATGAAGACCCCAACTAGACTAAAGTTTAGGACAAGTAAAAGCCCACAGCTTCAGAAAGGGTTTCAGTTGAGGATATCTTAGTTTTGTAAAAATGCTGGCGGCCATACGCCAATTACACACCAGTGATCCTGTGCGATTTCATGAATGATAAGTTGGACATAAAAAACACTAACACACACTCACACACATTTAACATATATTCATCAAACCGGTGTGAGACACAGGGCCCATCAAATGTAGGCATCACCAGGGATGTGGCTCTTTTCATCCTCTCTATAACCTCTATTAATCTGGGTTATGGCAAAAGTGGAACGCAGTGAAAAGTGGTGAACTTCCAGTCTTAACATAATCAATACGAAGTTCTTTAAAAGTGACAGTAGAGAGCAGCAGAGAGGCTTTAATATGAACCTGCATTTGAAAATCTCAGCTTGTCTCTAAATTGAAAGGTGACAAATCTACAAATAAGACGCATAGGAAAAGGAATGATGCTCAAAATGAGCGAGTATTACGCTATATTAGAAAAGACCCACCCCCTTTACCATAAAAGGCTAAACTGTAATAAAAACAACAACAAATTAACATATTCCAAGCAAAATATAACGATTTGAATCAAGAATGTTCCAGTATGTGTCAGTGCTATTAGTAGTAGCTAGACATTCATTCACTCAGGCTTTGTGCAGGTAACATCTGACCTGGTATCGCTAATCGTTGGCTAGAGGAAGTGCTCACTAATGTTTCTGTGGTTTCAAGAGGAACTCACAAGTCCACAGAGGTGCAGCACAGGTGTTAAGTGTTAAATGACTGTGGAAGAAACAGTGGATTAGCACACAAGCTCTGTTATAATTTCTTTAAGATTAATTTAACTGATTTGATTGAGGTCTTAACATGAGATGAACTGCTTCATATGTCTCATAATGAATTCACCAGACACATTAATGTTTCAAAACCGAGAAGGCTGTTGAAGGAAATGGCATCAAGAATGTAGATTCCTTTACAATGGGAATGTAGAGTTATCTTCAGGATACATTCTTCCTCTTTATCAGTAGCTCTTCTGTAGTTGTGTGGACTTTCCTCCTCTGCTCTGGTGTCGCTTCAGATTTTCTCTAATGTCCCCTTCTCTTACTTTCCCCTAATTCCTCTGTCCTGTCCTAGCACGGCTCCACATCCGCTTGTCATTGTCATGTCATATAGCCGTTGGCAAAACACAACAAACAGAACTGAAACTAGGCTAATGCCCAAATCACACCGAATCCGCTAGTTGCGTTGCATATGCATAGTTTTGATGCAAAGCCCTTTGCCTCATTTACGCATTGTCTACTGTTTAACAGCGCATGTGTAAATGGAGGAGAAAGTTATAAGAGCGGTCGCCGGGTATCCTGCCATTTTTGATATAACAGCAGATTTCTACAGAGACATCAATCAAAAAC
>JACXGM010026725.1:0-14769 GCA_016801145.1 Umbra pygmaea
TGGCATCAGCAACCAAGCACCTCAGCTCCACCCACGCACCACCTCTTTGACCATTTTTGGTTATCCGAGATTGACGTCGAGTGACGCGCTACCAAGATGGCGACGACCGTCTCCGCCCACAATGAGCTTCAAAAACGCTTTTCAGAAACCAACGGGTGACGTCACAGTCACGTTGTCCATATTTTTTACAGTCTCTGTTATGGACATATATTCTGTGTGTGTGTGCGCATTTGTTTCTGTGTTTTCTTCTTTTTACTAATTTGGTGAGGACCGGAAATCATGAAGAAGAAGATGATGAAGAAGAAGTTTTATTTATATTGCGCCGTTCAATAGCTCAAGATGAGTAAAAAATAAATGTTTGGTTTAGGTCGGTGATGGTTTCAGCATAACTATTACAATTGGGGTTATGATTAGAATAATGTTTAGGGATTGGAAAAAGTAATATTTTAAATGGGAAGGTTTTTGCTGCCCCCTTAAAATTTTAAAGCATATAGTCTACTTTTTATATGGCTCTATGACATGATCAACCTCACAGGGTCACAGGGACATTAGTTTTAATGTTAAAATTCCAAAAACCTAAAATGTGTGTATCTGATGAGAAAGAGAGAGAGAGAGAGAGAGTGTGTGTGTGTGTGTGTGTTTGATCGGATGGTTGATAAAGCAGCATTGCGTAGCTCCAGGCAGCCAGAGTCCTGCTGGGAGATAAACAGATGTATCCCTCTGTGTTCCTGAGTCCTCTTCACCTTTAATAATAACATACACACACAAACACTTCCTGTTGTGGCGGGAGAACGTGTTTTGGGAGGACTCTAAATCTGATGGGGCCTCAACCCCTGAGCCTGCAGGGGGCTCCCCGTGTGTGTTTGTGTGTGTCTGTGTCTGTGTCTGTGTGTGTGTGTGTGTGTGTGTGTGTGTGTGTGTGTGTGTGTGTGTGTGTGTGTGAGTGTGAGTGTGAGTGTGAGTGTGAGTGTGAGTGTGAGTGTGAGTGTGAGTGTGAGTGTGAGTGTGAGTGTGAGTGTGAGTGTGTACTGAAGGGAGACTCCCGCTGCAAGCAGTTACAACCACAACTGATGTTGAGGAGGAGCTGAGCTGAGAGTGAAAGTCTGAACACCTACTTACTAATAATACTGGGATGTCTAGATGTGTGTGTATGTTTACTGTTTTAAGTGTGTATGTCTAGGTGGCAGGTGCCTTACCCCTCAGTGTAATCCAGGAAGTGTCTCAGCTGGAGAGGAAGTGCTTCAGCAGGGTACCTCTACACTTCATGAATACTACATTACACCCTGAAATTCACACCTGAATGTACCAGTTTTAAATACCTACAGAAAACAGTACAATGAAATACAACATTTTTCACAAACGTGTTCAGTTTTAAGGTTGTGGAGTACGACGTTCGCACACAACCCTGTTATGTGTTCAAAAGCTGTTTGATCTGCTTTCCTGAAAACAGATACTTTTCCTCTAGTTTTAAATGCAAATAGTTTGGTATCAAATGCTTGTTGTAAGTGTCTGTGTGTTTCTGTGTGGGTTTGTAGGTGTGTGTGCTAGTATTATTGTGTGTTTGTAGGGGTGAGTGTGTGTTTGTGTGTGTGTCTTCTAATGGGATCTCTAATGAAGACTCTGGGGGTATCTGCTATCTGTCAGTGGTGATCGATCGGCTGGCAGAGACTGACAGCTCCGTCTGTGTGTGTGTGTGTATTCGTGCGTTTTTGCATGTGTGTGCGCATGTGTGTGTGTGCCTGTCTATCACTCCCCTCATTGAGTTGTGTGTGTAAGTGGTATGTTACTCGTCACTCAACACTGTCACTACCTGTGTCAGAGGAGGGTTAACACACACAGTGTGCCTATCTCTTCACCTGTCAGCCCACTACACAGGGACATCAGGCTGTCTGACGGAGGGACATGCTGCTCAGCCTACTGAGCACACCTCTCCTCCCATCACTTCTCCTCTCCTCCCATCATCCATCTATCCTTTCATCACTCATCTTTTCACTCCTCCCATCACTCATCCTCTCCTCTCCTCTCATCACTCATCCCTTCACTCATCTCCTTATCACTCATCCTCTCATCACTCATCCTCTCCTCTCATCACTCATCCCTTCTTTTCTCCTCTCATCACTCATCCTCTCATGACTCATCCTCTCCTCCCATCACTCATCCTCTCATCATTCATCCCTTCACTCCTCTTCTCATCACTCATTACTCATCCTCTTTTCCCATCACTCATCACTTCACTCATCCTCTCATCAATCATACCATCATGCAGCCTCTCATCACTCATCCCTTCACTCATCCCTTCACTCCCATCCTCTCCTCCTCTGTCCCCTATTCCATTAGCATAGTAGTCTGTTTCACATTGCTAGTTTGCTTCTGCAGCTTAGTGGGTCCCTGGATGGGAGACCAGAGGCTGCTGGATGTGGTGTTAGAGAGCCAGTAGGGCGTTACTCCTCCCTCTGATCTAAAGATCATTCCCAATGCCCCAGGGCAGTGAAAGGGATAAATCCCCTGTGTAGTTGCCATCTTTTAAATGGGATGTTAAACGTGTGTCCTAACTCTCTGTGGTCACTAAAGATCCCATGACACATCATAAGAATTATAGAAATTTCCAGTCTGGCCCTCATACCGTCATGGCAACCTAATCATCCCAGCTTTCAATTGGCTCATTCATTCCCTCTCCTCCCCTTGTAACTATTCCCCAGGTTGTTGCTGTAAATGAGTAAAATAATTAAAAAAGAACATTCTCTCTGTATGGTCCCTCAGGAAGCAGGAGAGTCCCCATTACCTGTCGAGAAGAACCAACCAACAGCACATACCAAACAAAAGCACTCTACAGCGCACATATATTCAGTGAGTTTTATTTTGTTTTTATTTAGAAATGTGTGCAGGATCAATCCTGGTGGTGAATCCTCTGGTTCCTTGTGGGCCTGAAAGAATATTAATCCATGGTTCTGAGCGCGGGGAACATGATGATGACCATGATGGTGATGATGAAAAAAACAGCAGACTCAGTCAGTCAGAATTACCAGGTCTACTTTATGAAGTCAAAGTGCTGAACAGAAACTCCAGTAAACCAAAAAAAAGCTACCAGGAAACTCCGACCAGAGAGTATTTTTTTTCATTTCTCTTCTTCAAAAAACAATGCACAACTCGTACCACAATATTTGAAAAAGCTAAAAACACTTCAAAATATTAGTTTTGTATATATATTTATATATCTATAGATTTTTTTTTTCTTCGGTCAACGTCTGTCTGTGAGTGAGTCAGGGATGTGGTGGAGGGCGGGGGCAGGACGGGGGTCCACACGCAGCCGCAGTCTGACACACAAACACAGGCCAGGCTGTCATAACAGCTTCATAAGAGAGCTTATATAAGCTTAGAACCACAATGCATATGCTGCAGAACCCCTACACAGACACACAAGAACAGTAACACAGGTCTCCAAACTCCCACAGGTTCCATATTACAAACATTCAAAAACATCATGTGGGCGGAATGTTTAACCCCGAAACCCCAGACAGTCGTCCATCGAGCACCCTAATATTCCCTGGCCCTCCATCTCAACCCCCCATCTGCCTCTTCTCTCTACCTCTCATGAAGCAGGGTGGGTGTGTGTCTGTGCATCTCCCTAATCTTACAAGTTCATTCTAGAACCTACTACAGCCAGTTCAGGTCGGACAGACTGGGTCATCAATGGTTAGTGCTCTGTATCTCCTCACCAATATCTATCGCTCTCCAGGAACTACTGACAGACTGACATTACTGGTCAGTCTTAGTATTAAAATAATTTAGAGTTTGAAATGAAACCTTTCCATCTCTGGCTGTTGCTTTTTTTATAAGATAGCACTTAAGAAATTGCACTTAGATACAAGAGCCAAACGGCAGTCACTTTGCTGTGTGTGTGTGCGCGTATGTGTGTGTTTGTTGGTGTGTTTTAATGCATTCTATTTGGACACTGTGTTGTGGGACTATACTCTGCATACACAGCCTGCTGGGTTATCAAAACTCATGCTGTATGTCATCTTGACTGACGATAGAAATCCATTTTGTCCCCTTTCCTCCAATTTCATATGAGGAACTACTAAAACACAGCTTCTGTTTCCCTGGGACGTCATGCGAGCATCACAGTTTCTCACATATCCTGAATGTTTCTAATCCATCCTCCCCTAGGATACACTGCTAGAAACTTCAGACTGAACACAAACGGACTGAAGACAAAGCAAAGAAATGTGTCTTTTTCTCTTTCAGGCATAACCAGATTTAAAATGGACAGAAAAATGTCACTTTCATTTTTTTCTTATCCGTTCAAATCCTCCCATTCTCCATCACACGAGAAAAACGAGGACCATGTAAAAAGTGGTAAGCATATGAATGTCTTTTTGCGTGAAAAAAACATTTTGGATTGGTTGTCCTTAATGGGTGAAAAGCAGCTGTGTTCGCTGTCTATCAGCGTAATTCAGCTAGGCTCGCTTCTCCGCCGTGTCCACGTGCTCTTTGGGGGAGGGGGGGCATGTCTTAAACAGGATGTGACACATGTGAGGGCGGTATCCGACCCAACAGCATCAGTAGGGCAGAGTGTCCAGGAACCTGTCAATCAGGGGTGGGGGCGGGACCAAGTCCTCCAGCTTCAGGTAGAAGATCCTCTGCAAGCCTTGGGTCCTCTGTGAGCGGAGCTCCACCCTCACGCCTAGCACACGGCTTAGTGGAGGCGTGGCCTTGGATGAGGAGGAGGGGCCAAAGCCCAGGTGGTCTCTAAGGCAAAAGACAACCTTGTTCTGCAGCTCCTCAACACGCTTACTGTCCTTCAGTCCTGGGACTTGCTCTGTAGAGACAAAGAAAGATGGTTTACACACTACACACATACACACACACACAAACACACACACATAAACACACATACCCTAAGCGATACAAAAAGACACATAAACGTATAGACACAGTGTTCCTTCTGAATTGCCACTAAACTCAAAGCATAAACTCTGTGTTTTCTATTTAATTCTGTGTCATTAGTTGCAGTGGATCATGTTGTTATTATGTTATCGTAGCCTTAAACAGGCTTAGAACAGCCTAGACACACACTCTGTATGTGTCAATGCAGATCAATACACACACTAACCTAATATACCCCCCAACACGCACACACACCTCCTGGGTCCTGTGACAGTTTTACATAAAATCACACATGGGCACACTCACTCACACACACACACACACACAGACACACACACACATACGCTCACACACACGCACACACACACACACACACACACACACACACACACACACACACACACACACACACACACACCCACACACACACACACACACACACACACACACACACACACACACACACACACACACACACACACACACACACACACACACACATACGCTCACACACATGCTCACACTCTCACACACACAGTCACACACGCCCTCACACACACATATGCTCACATGCTCTCACACACATGCATCCCCAGTTCTAAATTCACATCAACACAAGTAGCCAGTGCTCAACAATTAGCAAATTATTCGCTTCTCTGAGCAGCCAAATGTGATTAGACACACACACTCCACTGCCCTTAGTAACCCTACTGGCACCAGCCTTAATGTGACACTAACTCATTCTGTAGAGAACAGGGAGTCCTGACAGTCTTATGCACACACACACACACACACACACACACACACACACACACACACACACACACACACACACACACACACACACACACACACACACACACACACACACACACACACACACACACACACACACACACATATTGGTATACTTTTAAAGAGTTTCAGGGGACAAAAAATGTGTTCAAAACCGAAACATTCTTCACTGCTTCACTGGTTTTAACAAATACAATTTAACGAGTACACAGAAAACACACAAACATACGCGAAAGACACAAACACACAAAAGACACACAGTGGTAGCAATTCCATTCGCAGTGTATTGGATGGAGTGTGTGTGTGCTGTGGGTGTAGAACTTTGTAATGTTATACACAGTGTGATTTGTCTATTATCCAGACTGTATTTATTGTTTGTTTACATGACTCTTTTGTGTGGTGTGTGTGCGACACTGCAGAGTTGTTGCCGAGATCCTTTTTACTACTTCAGAGAAAGGCAGCTTTCAGACTTCCTGCCTCACCTCTCTACGCCTCTCTTTCATTTCTACATCCCCTCTTTCTCTCTCTCTAGCTGGGTTCCTGCAGAGGGATCGATGGCTGTCTTTCTACAGAGGCCACTCTGCTGCGGTCGATGGCTCTAGCGGCTCTGCCGGCTCTACAGTCGCAGTGTCCCGTGAGCTGCGTGGAGGTGGCAGAGTGCCACTGAGAGCCGCGCGGACGCCATTCCAGAGCCGAGCTCCACGGTGATCCGGTCGATCAGGCGCGGAGTTAAGTGCTCCCCCAGAGAGGGGATGAGGAAGGGGGGTGATGGACGGGGAAAAGGATGGATAGTGGAGGGAACGGGCCGTGTAACATTTTAGGCAAGTGAAATGAGGGTGAATAAAAGAGGTGAAGTGCCTCTACTCAGTTCTGCCTACTTTCGGATTTCTTCCCACTCCGTGCCGAAGTGTGTGTTCTTGTGTTCGGATCTCACAGCTCTAATCAGTGGTCAACATTTCACCAAGTCGAGATAAATGTCTATAGTGGAAGTGACAACTAAAAAAGCTTATGGTAATGTGTTTAGGTTATAAGGTTAGGGCTTAATGTTAGAGTTTGGTATTAACGAAAGGGTTAACATTTGGGAAAGGCCTAAAATAAAACAAATAGAAAGTTGCGGCGTTATTAAAGTAGTATAGATTTTGATCTTGTGTAATCTTTCTCTGTAGACACATTATCCCTCATACACACATTAAAACAAACAGGAATCATTTATGGTCACACTCGCGCTCTGATTAGTTGCCAGGTGTGAGGCAGGTGCTGCCGGAGATCAGGTGTACCTTCCAGACAGAGGAGTTTAAAAGCATGTTTGCGTGCGTTTGTGACGTCATTCTGAAACTGAGGTCCCAAAAGGCTTAACGTAAAGCCTACAAACAAAGGATTGGGTGTGTATTACCTGTGTGTGTTACCTGTGTGTTTTACCTGTGTGTGCGTTACCTGTGTGTATTACCTGTGAATGTGTGTGCATTAATGTGCTTGGTGAGTTACCTGTGAGCAGCACCAGGGCAGCCAGGCAGGAGAAGGCAGAGGTGTCCAGGTTAAGACTCTGGAGATGAGAGGAAAAGTCCCTGATGGAGTCCAGCCACTCGCCGAAGCCCCTGACACACTGGAACCTGCTAAGCACCAGGCCGTTACAGAACACCAGCTTGTCCTCTGACAGCAGAGACCTGACACAGACAAAAGAGAGGCGTGGGTGAATGTCCAGACAGGATTTGTACAAAAGCAAAGATTGATATTGACATTCTCAACTAGAGTCACAGAAATGAAGTTAACTGTCCTGTTCAAGGGGACTTGTCAGTTCTGGAACTGTCTCTCACTGCACGCTCTACTCCCATTTACAAACACTGATGTCCCCTCCCTGCTTATCTCCCATAGTTCAGTTCACTCGATCCACTACAGTCCACCTACTGGATATGACCTGGCTACGGACATAGAGGGATGATCTCTGTGTAGTGGAATCATGTGACTCTCATGAGTTCTCCTACTGGCTGTCAGCGCCCCAGTGTTAACCACTACGCAAGGAAACAATTACAATAACTACAAATAAGAAACAGTGGCAGCACAAAAACACAAAAACACACACACACACACACACACACACACACACACACACACACACACACACACACACACACACACACACACACACACACACACAGACACAGACAAAAATACATCAAACGCAGGCATGCTGCTGATTAAAGTTGTGTTTTCCAAATTACAGCATTTTGAGCGTTTTAGAACATTTTAAAACATTCCTGTGTTTCCGTGCAATGGTGTGGGGGAAGGTGAAGGGTATGAACAGAGGGCTGTGTGTGTATTTGTGTGTATTTGTGTTTTTGTGTGTATGTGAATGTGCGTGTGGGTTTTTCGAGATCAGGGGTTAGGCTGCGGAAAACAGTGTAAACACCATGTTATTAATGAGGAACTGTAAAGCTTTTTCAGATGCATTTAACTATCGTTTATACACACGATACTCAGGCATACTGCCCTCTCACGATAGAAAGATAGATGTGAAGAGTTAGCAAAGAGAGAGGGAAACAGAGACTTATAGGAGATCTAACATAGAGAAACATAGAGACTTATAGGAGATCTAACATAGAGAAACATAGAGACTTATAGGAGATCTAACATAGAGAAACATAGAGACTTATAGGAGATCTAAAGAGGTAGAGATAGTGCTAGAAATAGTTAGAGAGGACTGTTATTTATTAGTGCCTTAAAGAAGAGCGTTGATATATATACCATATAAAACAAAGAGCTGACAGAGGGATGAGAACGGGACAGAGGGATGAGCATGGGACAGAGGGATGAGGAAGGGACAGAGGGATGAGGAAGGGACAGAGGGATGAGGAAGGGACAGAGGGATGAGAGAAAGGGACAGAGGAATGAGAGAGGGACAGAGGGATGAGAGATAGGGACAGAGGAATGAGAGAGGGACAGAGGGAGGGGCAGAGGGATGAGGGAAGGACAGAGGGATGAGGAAGGGACAGAGGGATGGGGGAGGAAAAGAGGGATGAGGAAGGGACAGAGGGATGGGGCAGGAAAAGAGGGATGAGGGAGGGACATTACACCAGCCCCATCAAATTCTAAAACACATTTACACTTCACATTTACAATTAGTAGAGGCTGCCAGTATCACTGTTCTCTCATTAGTAGAGCCTGCTCCCAGTATCACCATCCTATCTTTAATAGAGCCTGTACTCAGTATCACTGTCCTATCATCAGTAGAGCCTGCTCTCAGTTAGCCTAGAAATCTAGACACACCCAAGCGGCAGCAAATATAATTTGCAGCTAGGGTCAGTCTAGCCACTCTCTGTTGGCTTGCGAGCTGGAAAAAACAAATTCTGGTCAGGCCAATCACATCGTGTATAGAGTCGGTGGGCGGGCTTAACGTGATTAAAGAAAAAAAAGTAGATGGCTGCTGGTGAACAGCTGTCTTTCGAATCTGCTTCGGCCGCGACCCTGGAAGAACTGGAGTTAAGTATTTCTTTGAGAAAAGAACGGCACTAAAGTCATTCTCCCAAACGGAAGATGTGGTCGGAGTTTTGCCGACCGGATACTTTGTTGCTCTGGTTGGTTGTGGAATTTGAAAGACAACCGTTTATCCCACCCTTCGGATTGAGCCCTGCCAATGGTGAATTCCCAGACCCAGCCTGCTCTCAGCATCACTGTTCTTCCTGCTCTTCTGATAAACCAACTCAGCCTGACCCAACAATAGACATGGAGAGACGAGAAAATTGAACAGTTAGACAAGAGATGGAGCAAGCGAGAGAAGTGGGGGGTGTTGTGTGTAAGCCACAAATGAAGCCCTGTACTAATATTAGCTGTGTGTTTAGTGGTTATGAGACATCAAATACTGTATGTCTAATTATCCTCATTGCCGTTTAACACACACACTCGTAAAAACCCATGCATGCGTGTCCCCACATCCACTCACTTATACACACAGACACACCCACAGACACACACGTAATGCGTGCCAGTAAAGAAGAGGACCAGGAATGAGGAGAGGGAATGGAGAGGACTGGAGACAGAAGGAAGGAGAGACAGCAGATAACTGACACACAACAGACACACAACAGACCCACGGCTCAACATACCATGCAGACACAAACAACTGACAACAGACACACAGGTCTTTGCTCCCTGTTGGATGTCTGCCACACATTCCTCTCTCCCTTGACTTCAACTGTCACTGCGCAAATCGGCCAATAAATACGAGAACAAGTTTTAAAAAAGTGCTAACGTGGAAGGCTGGAGCAAACAGACTGCACATAGTCACACACTCACTGTTGTGCACCCACACATACGGTCAGGTCAGGGGGCATCTGGGTTTACGAAAAGGCCAAACAGTGTTGCTGTACCCTGGACAATGTGTGTCTACTGCTTACTTAAGCCCTGATATAAGTGAAGGAAAGCCTACTGCCTCTACCACGTGATCTGTGTCTGCAGTGGGAGGCTGGCTGAATGACTTTCTAGTGTGTGATGGAGGCCTCTCAGAATCCCCAATCCAGAGTGAGTCAGAGGGCCAGGCTGGTGCCCCCCTGGTGGGGCTGAGTTGACACCACCAACCCTCTGCCCACCTACACCTGGAGGCCCGGCTGTGATGGGGCCCGTCATGCATTCATGGAAGTGTGTCATTTGTGCTGTCTTTGTTTCCCATTTGTAAGTGAATTTCATAGTTATGTTTTAGAACAGAGAATTGAGAGGCAATAAGTAGGACCCTAGGTTTCACTGTACTTGTGTAATTGTTTCGCAGAAGTACTTCAGCCGTGTTAAAAATGGTGTGAATACATCTCTGTGTGTGTTTCTATGTCTGAACGTCTGTTTGTGTGTGTTTCTGTGTAAATGCGTCTGTTTGTCTGTCTGTGTTTCTATGCATCAGTGTGTGAATGCGTGTTGGTATTCTGTCTGGACAAAAGGATGAGCTTGTAAGTCCTTTCTTTGCCATCCCATAAATTTCCCCAACCACATACTCTGGAGGGTCAGCCCAGTAACCCATAGCAATGCAATGGTACAGACAGGCTGGTGGGCTCACAATGGCACTGCAGGCCTCTACACAAACTTGTGTCAGACCCAAGACAAGGTATTGTGTCTGAGAGTGAGCTGATGAATAGACAGCCCAGTTAGCACTGTAGCCCACTGTAGGCAAGGCAATGATTCTTCAGCCAGGGGTGGGGCACTCCTCCCTTTTTACCTGTGGGCCAATCGTAGGACGAAGAGCTCCAAAAAGGCGGAGTCTATCAGCAGGTTCTGGTCATCGTGGTGGAGCTCGTTGAAGCCAGGCAGCCGGTCGGCCCAGCAGCGTGTGGTCTCCATGGAGACGGTGAGCATCCTGTAGAATAGCTCAATGTTCTGGGCGTCAGACGACGAAGAGGTGGCTTCCGCTGCACTGAACTATGGGAGAGGAGCGGAGAGAGGACATCAGGGGCTGGAAATGGGAGGGTAGGACGCAGTGAGAGACAGAAAAAAAGACAGGCAGACAGACACGCAGCGATCGTACCTGGCTGTAGTCTAGTTCTCGAGGAGTGCAATGTGTGTATGCCCGGAGCAGAGCAGACAGGAGGCTGAGGGGCGGCGAGGGTGGTGATGACTCCGCCTGCAGGGGACTCTTGGGCTTTGAAGGAAGACGGCCGCGACGTCCTTTCAGGTTGTCCGTACGAACCACTGAGGAAACCAGAGACAGATCAGATCTTAAATAAATCAGGTAGGAATGTAGAAGACGTGGGTCTTCTGTTAGACTGCTGATGAAAAACTTGCATCTTTCCTAAAATTCCATGATTTCCACAGTTAGTGGCCAGTAGAGGGCAGTGGAGCTGTGTGAGGGTTGTCATCAGCTCGGCTTGGCCCACTGGGCCACCTGTGGCAGCGCCATCTGGTATGGATGTTAGTGTCAATTCCATTTAAATTCCAGTCACTTCACGAAGTACACCCAACATCTAAATTAAGCACTCTTTAATATCTTTAATGTGGAAAACCTGGCACTGGAATAGGGGTTTGGTTCCATTTTTAAAATGACTGGATTTGAAATAGAACCAAGCTCAGCCTTCAGTGGAGGACGCTGGGATGACAAGGAAGTGAGAGGTCTGTCTACCATTGACCTGTGTCTTACCAAAGCAGGAAGTGCGCACATATGTGAGCGTTCTATAAGCCATGTCATTACTTGCAAATCACATCCCAATTACAGACACATACTGTCACCATGGTGACCAGAGGGTCAGATCCACCTCATTAGAAAGTGTGTTCTACATTAGCTAACATTAGCTAATGTGATTGTGCTGGTGGGGCGCGACTGTGTGTTTGTCCTCACCCTCCTTCACCATGCCGACGCTGAGGCACTTCTGGAAGCGGCAATACTGGCAGCGGTTGCGTCTTCGTTTGTCAACTGGACAGTTCTTACTGGCCAGGCATACGTACTTGGCGTTCTTCTGCACCGTACGCTGTGGGGACAATCACAAGGAACAGTGAATGTGGGCGTGACAGGACAGAGAGAGAGTGTGTGGATCAGTTAACAAACAGGAACTGGAGGAAGGACACAATCAGCCACCAAACACTTGATTTATTTAATTCCGTTTTTTTCCTTCCCTGCAGTGGAGAACAGAGGCGGGCGCTTGCAGGTCACATTTTAATTACGCACTGAATGACAGTGGTGACATCATGATAATTAGATAAAATTAATTTCCCAACACGCCTCGCCTGCAGGAGGGACAATTTTATTAGCGTGAGGGGTATGACAATGGGCATGAGCGTGCGGCGTGCCGAGGTGGGTCCCGCGAGACAGGGGACAGCGACCGCACCGTCGCCTGATCGGATTGTTTGTGAAGCTGGCGGGTCAGCTCCAGTGGCTCCTCTGGGTCCCGGCGCATAGCGCGTCTCAATGGGCCCCACGGGAGCAGTTTTCTCCTTGGCTGGCTCACGCGATTATTACTGACCTTATTAAAATGAAATCAGAGACGGGCCATGCAGGGCAATGCGTGCTCCCCGCACAGAGGAGAACAATATTAATATGATTGTTTATTGAGTGGTACGTCCATTCCCACACACAGGGCAAACTAATGGAACGAACCGGATCAGTACGGCTCTCACCCAGCTGAGACAGCGGACAGTCCTGGCTGTGTGCTTAATGCTTGTGAAACACACAGTAATTATAGATCCACATGAACAACTAAACCATCTGCATATGCAGTAATAACAGAATCATTCAATCAGATCTGCTAATATCAGTCACTTGTTTAGTGATTGTGACTGGACCGGTGAGCCTTGCATGCCAGGTTAAAATGGAACCGTTTATAACAATTATTTTACTTGACAAATGTGACTGTGATTCCTGAAGACGTGTAACTGTTAGCCTGCTCTGTAAGGACTCTCTCCTTATTTAACGCCTATAAAACACATCAAAACAAATCAATCCGATTAAGATCCCCTAGCGCCACACATGCCTGGTACCCCAGGAGACCAATAACACACCAATTATTCCATATGCTTCGGCCCGAGACCGGAACCGCGGCGTAATGGAAGGCCGAGTGGGAAGAGAGGGGTTGCCATGGCACCCCTGATCACACCAACGTCTTGCTCTCATCTCTGAAAGGGTCAATGACCCATGAGCTTGAGGATCCGCTGTTTAGGGTCATTATTCAGGCTAATATGGTTGGAGAGAATTGCCTCCATTTAGGCTTTAAGCTAAACATGATGACACCCTTATCTGCAGTCGGAGTCTGAAGCTTGGTGTTTGCACAACCTAGAATGCTTGTCTAATAAGAGATCACCTGGACAGTTTAATAATAAACAATGATATTCTGATACATTCTTTTATCTTAAATTAAGTGTACAATTTGAGCCGTAGCAACATAACTACTTTCTTTGCCTGGATTACAAAGCTGTAAAGCTACTTCTTGAAAAAATATTATTTATATAGGATAATGATTCCCTACAATATGCAGTGCTTGTATGGAGACAAAAGCACAGAATAAAATATCAATGCTGGACCGGCACGTGTCCATTGACAAACACTGTGGAAGCACAAATCAAGGTGGAAGAATAATTCTGGTTCGAAGTAAAATACTTCAAAATATGCACTGCAATGTTTATGGAGCCATTGTCCCATCTAAATCGCTGTTTCAGGTTTCTAAGATATTGAGAAACAGTTTGTACAGCTTTCATCAGCTGGTCACTAGAAAGGGAATGTACACGTAGTTCCGTTCTGACTGCGTAAAACTCTACATATTACCATTTTAAAGTGGGTGCAATAATGGACTGATTTCTAAATCCATTCATATTTGAAATTACAATAATTTCAATATTTAACATATATTTAAAGAAAATTATGAGAACATTTAACCACTTTTTAACAATTCATTTTGAACCTTTCTGATCAAACAATATAATGTTAAATATTTTTGTATAATATATTCCATGTACAAACTTGCACTGTTATCCCTGTATATACTTTTACTCAATATTATTTTTATTAATAGGACAGTAGGCAGCAGAGGATAGGAGACAGGCATATAGGAGGAGACAGAGAAGCAAGGCACAGACATTCAGCCGGGCTGAAGATCGAACCTATTTCAAGACCCAGCCATTTTCTCAAGTCATGGTATAACATTTTCACTGTAAATGCAAATACATCTGTGTTTTTGTGCTTGTGACGAATAAACTAAACTAAATATTTGTAAGAATCAGCACTTTTGCATTGACCTATTCTTAACTGTGTTGTTAAGATATCAAGGGTTGATCTATCATAAGGCTTCATTTGGAACTGGATTGTGGAGAATGTCGGCTTCACTAAAAATCAGAATTGGAGGCTCGTGAGCGGTCGTTATGGTGGAGACACAACGCATCAAAGATAATACAGCCTAACTCACTCATTCCTGATACAGATCTCTGGGCCTGACATGAACCCACACACACGACATCAAGTGTTTGTGAAAGAGTATATGTGTGTAAAATTGGATGTTGGAAATCCAATATAGTTTGAACGAGTTATACACACTATCATTTATTCATCCTCACACTGATACCTAGCCAATAATAATCCTAAATTAAAGGGGCCGCCATTTGCATAGATCAGTGTGTGTTTGTGTGTGT
>JACXGM010026726.1:0-14785 GCA_016801145.1 Umbra pygmaea
TTCTGTTCAACTGGGCAAGTGTGTGTGTATTTGAGTTCAACTGGGCAAGTGTGTGTGTTTGTGTTCAACTGGGAAAGTGGGAGTGTTTGTGTTCAACTTGGCGTGTTTGTGTTCAACTGGGCAAGTGGGCGTGTGTGTGTTCAACTAGGCAAGTGGGTGTGTTTGTGTTCAACTGGGTGTGTTTGTGTTCAACTGGGTGTGTTTGTGTTCAACTGGGCAAGTGTGTGTGTTTGTGTTCAACTGGGCAAGTGGGCCTATTTGTGTTCAACTGGGCGTGTTTGTGTTTAACTGGGCAAGTGTGTGAGTGCAAACTTTTTTGTTTCTGAGAACTAATTACATTGGCACTTTTTGTCAGTAAGCGCAGATGGCAGTGTAGGTCCAGGGGCCTTGGGTCATGTGCCCTGATGTCCCACTTAGTTTTTCTGTAAGTGGCTAAAGGACAGGACACATCCACAGAGAGGCAAGTCTGCCCAAACAGGCTTGTGAGTAGGGACAACAGGGAAATTAGTTGTAACCTCTATAACACCAGTTCACTTGTATAGTTCATCTGTGCCCGCTGTTCAACATTCCCATATTGGATTGAGAAAAGGACAAATACACGGTGTGCTGGCCCTCTTCTACTTTTTATAAACTTTTTTAGGCATTCATGCATTATTTACAGAGCCAGCAGCATAGAGCCTTGTATTCCACTGCTGGTTTGCTTCTAAAGCTAAGCAGGGTTGGGTCTGGTTAATCCCTGGATGGGAGACCAATGCTGCCGGAAATGGTGTTGGATGGCCAGTAGGGGGCCCTCTTAGGGGGCCCTCTTCTCTCTGTTCTGAAAATTAATCCCAATGCCCCAGGGCAGAGATGGGGACATCGGTCCAGAGCAGGGCGTTAAACGGGTGTCTTGACTCTGTGGTCACTAAAGATCCCATGGCATTCTTTGGAAGAGTAGTGGTGTTGTCCTGGACAAATTTACAAACATGCCTTAATACCATCATGACAACCTAATCATCCCCAGCTTTCAATTGGCTCATTCATCCCCCTACTTCTAGCCAGGCTGTTGCTGTAAATTAGAAGCTGTTCTCAATCAACTTGCCTAGTAAAAAAGGTAAACATCAACATTAGGAAAATAGAGGAGAGAAAATTTGCTGAAAGAGCTGGGAGATTCTAACCCATGCTGCAGCAGTTACCGTGCATCAGAGACAGCGACATTGACCAATTGACCACCCAAGGCCCAACCATTTGACCACCCAAGGCCCAACCATTTGACCACCCAAGGCCCACCCATTTGACCACCCAAGGCCCACCCATTTGACCACTCAAGGCCCACCCATTTGACCACTCAAGGCCCACCCATTTGACCACCCAAGGCCCACCCATTTGACCACCCAAGGCCCACCCATTTGACCACCCAAGGCCCACCCATTTGACCACCCAAGGCCCACCCATTTGACCACACAAGGCCCACCCAAGCACAAAAGGAGTTGAAAAAATGTACTTGTTTTTAATCAGCTTGATCTTACACTGGAAATATGAGAGAGATCTAACCTTTCATTTAGGCAAATAAAACCAGAATCAAACGTCTGTATTTGCCATTCCAGTCCCCTGACATGTACCTGTAAGTTGTCCTGAACAGAGAGTCTCTAACAGAGGGTCCCTGTCTCCATCCTATGTTCTCCACCTCATGACATCTTCCAGGAAAAGGGAGCTGTTACACTGGCTACAGGAGGGACCATGGAGTACTAAATGCAGGGGTGCCAATAATAATGACACATACAAATATGTAGGTATTTCATTTAAATAAATGTACCTGCATTTTCTTTTATGTTTGAGGCACAAACACAGGTTTTCCTCAGCAACTGAAAGGATGGATAACTCAAGAAAAACTTATTTGAGTAACAGTACTTTTCTGGTACTGTTTTGGGAAGTCCCTTCTTAACACCAAATTGATCAGGTAAATGGAGTTCATATCTTAACAGAAACCTATAAAACAATTAGAAAGAGTAAAGGAAATAACAAACATGGTCACCGGTAAGATGTGAACTCCTTTTACCTGATCAATTTGGTCTTAAGTAGGGACTTCCCAAAACTGAGTAACTCAGAGTTACTCAGAAAAGTACTTTACTCAGTACTTTGTCTAACTCTGTCAGGAGCTTTGTCAAGACTTACTAACATGTTCCCAATGAAGTCTTCAGTCATTGAGTTTCATTTATATTAATGTAAATATGGCTGTAGTGTTAAAATTACTGTTGGATGTTTTACGAAACATTCATATGCTCAATGTTTCGTGTTATTAGGCCTCTAGGGTCTAAAAGCTGTGTATCGGCGGCGCTGTTGAGCTAAAACAGGTCCCTGCTTGATACGTCTTTCCTCTTCTGAGGTGATCAAGTTATTACTTTCTTGTCAAGCTCTGCTGGGTTAAAATTTTGGACCCACCCTGCAACCACATTGGACATCACTATGCACCCACAAGGAAAAATCATGTAAAAAATATATGTACATATATGTATAGGATTTTTTTAACATATATGTACATATGTGTCCTGTTACTGAAATATATAACTTGCACTTCCCAAATTATCATAATACATTGCATATTATATATTTTAACACGTAATATATTATGTAAAGATAATGAAATATGTGTGTATTCAGTATTTTATGCAGTTTTAAGTCTAAAATTTAGATGTGCGATATCTCCGGCTCTGATGAACCCACATATACAATCTACCACTTATTATTTAGATAATTGCGTTTATTTTGATGATTTCTCCTTGTACTGGACCTGTGAAGGCATGTTCAGTGTTGCTGGCAGACTCCCAGTGCATACACAAACCACTGCACCGCTCGCGACTGCTTGAAATATGTCAATATATTTACATATATTTAAAACATATTACAACATATTTGAATGGCCAAGATCAAATATGTAAATATATGAATGAAATATATGGCCAAATAATAAATATATTTGTATATGTTTAAAAAAACATAGGTACATACAAAAAATATATATTTTTGCAATATATGTTGATAAATGATCCTTCCGTTTGGGCAGCTTTGGTTTGATTGACAGTTCTGCCAATCATACTTACGGCACATTAGCAAACTATACATCACACATGTTGATGGAGATCAGCCGCGGTCAGTGGATCTTAATTGGTGATGCTGGGCTTGCATTACGTTTGGGACCAGAGTGAATTAACCTTAATTCGGGACACCGGGCTTGCATTACGTTCGAGACCGGAGTACAGCGTCCCCAATTAAGATCCACTGACGCGGCTGATCTCCATGAACGTGTGTGACGTATAGTCTAATAGAGATTTCCATAAATGTTTTCCTTAAAAGTAAGAAAATGGCTGCCATGGTGGTGAAAAGGAGCATCGGCTTTCAAGCTAACTATGGTAAGATACTGATTTGACTTAGATCGTGCATATAATAATAAACAATATACTACACATCCAAACTAAATTGTGGGGCCTAAAAAATAGTTTTGCAATTATAAAAGTTACGGAAGGGAGCTTTAACAAAAAATAGATGAACACACTGTTTCTAAATTCTAAATTCACTGTTTCTAAAAACTAAATTCATACAGAATGTATAGGTAAATCTGACGTGAACTGTTTCACACAACACTTATGCTGAATACAAAGGTTCTAACCCAAGTTCCTGGAATGCATGGCTTGACAATGCATTGCACCAGGGCCGGCCCCAGGCATAAGCGAACTAAGCGGCTGCTTGGGGCCCCCTGGTCCAGCTACGACGTGACTCAATAGCATACAACATATAATTTTGAGTGAAAAAACGAAAAGAAAATCCAAAAAAGAGGTACACAGTCTTGTGCCTTTAGATTTTTGGGGATTTTCTGTTTGTTATTCCGCTCTAAATGATATTATGAGTCACGTCGTAGCTGGTTAGTCAATGGCATGCTCTAAAACTCTTTAGATACTGACTTTTCCAGATGTCTATGGGAGAAATTAATGGGAAATTTACTTCCGGAACCGGAGGGGGCGGGACTGTTGAGGTCTATTCCAAACTTCTACCCTCTTCTCACATCCTCCCATTTCTCCTCCCCAACATTCTCCTCCAAAATAAAAGTTCCACTCAATACTTCAAACAAAACATTTGGCATTCCTTATCATGTAAACCATTTTCATATTTATCATGTATATTACTATTTTTACCTACTGTAACGCTTGTCGGAGGAAGAAGTAGGCAAATACGATAATCCATTCGGTAGTTTCTTTTAACAAAACCTAGCA
This sequence comes from Umbra pygmaea, assembly GCA_016801145.1. NCBI lineage: Eukaryota > Metazoa > Chordata > Actinopteri > Esociformes > Umbridae > Umbra > Umbra pygmaea. Next base: position 4,248 of record JACXGM010026726.1, read on the forward strand.
TAATCAACCCTTCTATTAACAAGGAGTCACTAGATAGCAATGTAGCAATGTATATCACTCCTGCTTCTCTACACCCTTACTCCAGAAAGTGCTCTACCAATTTGTGTCGCCCAGGCATTGGAAATCTCGTGAGCACGATTGAACCCCCGGCCACCGTCGATTAGTTGTTTTTCAAATCAGCGACTCCCACTACGCCACATGGAGTCCCCAGTCTGCACATTTTAACTCTTGGTTGTTGTCGAACAATAATAACAGGTATGAATATTGCCTGAAGCTGCGCTCCGCTTTCAGCAAGCACATCTGAAATGTAGTCCTACTATGCAAAGCGTTTGCATGTTGTCTGTGTCTGAGTGTCTCTGTACTTAACATGTTTGTTTAGGTTTCACTATATACGCGTGTGTTGACACCATGTGAATTATTTATCAGCAACATTCTCCTCCTGGTGTACATGCATCTCTGCGTGTGTGTGCACTTGTGTCCGTGTTCGTGTGTCTGGGCACGTGCTGCTGAGGAAGCATCTGACCTGTGAAATATGCAGAGTGCACACAAATGTAGTCAGCGTGAGCTCTTCTCCTGGCCACCCACGCTGAGCCGCACTGCTGGAGGGGGGAGAGGCAGCCAGGCAGGCAGGCTCCCGGCTCCAAGCGAGGGGGGCTGGACAGCACACAGAGTGACAGCCAAAACAGCAGGACACAACGCTATAAATAGACCGCATACCAAGAGATGATGACACCTGGATTCTCATTCTCCTTCACACTTCCTCTCGTCTCTCGCTCACTGGTCCTGCAGTCTGCTCCTCTCCCTCGCCTCCTCTCGCTCTCTAAATCATTACCTGCTCACGTCTCCCTGTTGGTTTCCCCTTGTCGTTCTGTCCCTCTCTCTCCTCTCAGTACATCTCTCTCCATGCTCCTCTGTTTACATCCTCCCCTCCGTTTCTGTGACAGGGAAGGTGAGAGAAGCTTTGTGAAGAAGATTTCTTCTTTTATAACAAACCCAGCTGGAAGGCCCAGGTGGCCTACCATCCCCCATAACTGACACTGAGAGTTGGTAACCACGGACATCCTGGTGAAGGAGCCTCATGGAAAGTTTAACAGGACAGATCCACTTCCTCAACGAATCTTAGTGCTTTTACGATGGCATATACTACACGCATGACACTTTGTCATCTAGCAGCTCGCTTTGCTCTCATGCACCAAACTTTGAGCAGTAATTTGGAGGGTCAGTGGGATAACAACACACTGAGTTACATGCGCTGTGCTCTCTGAAGGATAGATGGCATCCAGGTGACTGGTGGTCGCTACACTGTTAGGATGCTCCAAGAAAACCCTGAATTAGGAAGCCAGGGAAATGCACCCGCTCTGAGGTTAGGGACTCAGACTAGTAGTCAGAAGGTTGCCTGTTCAATTCCTGGCTGTGCCAAATGTTGTTGTGTCCTTGGGCAAGGCACTTCACCCTAAATTGAGAATTTCGATGTACTTATTGTGTATCGCTCTGCTAAATTACAAAAATGTATTACAATAGCTATGATTTTACAAGAATAGAAAGGGTTAGTGCAGTTTAATATTGAAATGAATATCACATGCATCAAAACCTGTGTGAGAATAAGCCAGCATAGCCCTTTCTACCAACTGGCATCAATTATTACAGAAATTGTCTTGTAATCCTAGTGAGGAATCCAACCCAGAACGAATGGGATGTCAGCTTTATGCAACTTCCTTGTAAAGGCATTACAGGGCATTAAGTCCCCCGCGGGTTTGAATTGGTCTCAGTAGTACAGGATTACTGCGCTTCAGGGATTAGACGTCCCCTGGAGTAAATACAAGAGACATGAGTGGGTTTGGACCAGGGGCTGGGGGATCGGGAATTGGGGTTAAGTCTGGGACAAGAGCGCCCACCGTGGATGGTAGACATATGTTGGAACTGGGGTAAGAGGAGTAGAGACCACCTAGATGCCACCTCACTGGATTATCTCTGTAAATAAAGGAGTCGGTGTGGCCCAGTGGCAGGCAGATAAGGTTGGGGCTGGGGACGGGCCTGGATCTGGGGAATACAGGGTGTCTGATTTTCATCCCACTGAAGATCAGCTAAGAGCTCCTGACACCTTCAGCCAAAGCTCTGCCACACAACACCAGATCAGATAAGCCAGAGCCAATTACCTCAATCTATACCTCTGTCTGCTAGGGGGATAACCCAGCAGCACTGCCCCATGGGGGCTGACGTTATCGGATTTGATTGAGATGGATTCAGATGCTTTTCTATGGACTGTTTCAATAAGAAAAATAACTCTAGTGAATGTGAATAAAACACCATTGCGAAGTGTGAGAAACACGTTTTTTATTCATAGATGAGATGAAGAGCCTTTCGCATTCATCGCTCTGCCTGAATGTCCAAAATGAAGCTGTATCGACATTGTAGAACCCAGCCTCTCTGGACCATCCTGGTTTAAGCATGTTCACACAAACTGCATGGATATTGATTAGGAAAGATCCTGTGGATTGTATACACTGGGTGGTGACTGCACAAAAGGGACCCCAGACTAGCCCCAGTAAGGGACCCCAGACTAACCCCCAGTGAGGGACCTCAGACTAACACCCAGTGAGGTTCCCCAGATTAACCCCCAGTGAGAGACCCCAGACTAACCCCCAGTGAGGTTCCCCAGACTAACCCCCAGTGAAGGACCCCAGACTAACCCCCAGTGAAGGACCCCAGACTAACCCCCAGTGAAGGACCCCAGACTAACACCCAGTGAGGTTCCCCAGACTAACCCCCAGTGAGGGACCTCAGACTAACTCCCAGTGAGGAACCTCAGACTAACTCCCAGCGAGTGACCTCAGACTAACCCCCAGTGAGGGACCTCAGACTAACCCCCAGTGAGGGACCTCAGACTAACATCCTGTGGCATCCATTACAGTTCTAATTGGATGCTTCCAGCCATGGTGGAGGAAGCAAAGGCTGCAGCATGAAGATCACAAAGGGTTGCACTTTCCCATTTACTAGAAGCGACATGGAAAGGTTACCTTGTGAAGTTTAGCTGTGGTCTTAGTCCATTGAAGGGTTATCTTGTTAGAGTATAACTGTGGTGAGAGAGACCATTGAAGGGTTATCTTGTTAGAGTTTAACTGTGGTTTGTGCATCACTAAAGGGTTGTCTTATTAGAGTTTTACTGTGGTTTGTGCATCACTGAAGGGTTGTCTTATTAGCATCTAAGTGGCTAAACAGCTAGGCACAGTGTGCAAATCCATTCATGAAAGGGTTCAGATTTCATCCCGGGATTAACCCGGGATGGAAACTGTGGCTAGTCTACCCTGGGAATCTTCCGCATTAGCCACTTCATCCGACCAGACTAAAATACTACCATGACATCATTTTGCAGTTAATCAAAATAAATCTATGCATAACCTTCTGGTTATGTATTGTTTTCATGCTACAGTATAGGTAACACAGTTTTTTAAATAGTGTGGTTGTTCATGATTTTCCTCGTCACATACTGGTAGGCAATTTGTTTGTTCTAAAGCAGTAGTTTCCAACCATTTTAATCACACGACACACTTGGGTTCGACTGAAATATAGCTGAACGTTACAGTGATTCCACAAATTGAAAACATCCTACATTTATATGCAATCCCTTGCTTTGTCTATTACGCCTGGGCCATCCAAACTTTACCTATTCAAAAATCGTATATGTAGCGCTGCTTAACAATTTCTTTTGCAATCAAACAAAAAAACAAAATAATTCTGGACCAATTTTATCGAATTTGCCACCTTAAAACTTGGAAATCCATGGCAGAAGTAGCTTCAGTTTATACGGTTTATACGGAATGGTGCTTGAGTTGGGTAGGTACAGACGGTTTTCAGTGGCACGGGTGGGCGCAATTGTCAACTGCAGGTGTGAGTGTGCTTCCCTAGTCCAATCAGAAGCTCGAACATGACCTGAACGTGTGATGTGAGACAGTTTGTCTCTGGCCCATCAGCTTGGGAAATCCTCACTGGAGCGTGAAAAGACCACTGCAAAATTTTACCCCCAAAGATTACAGATTTGGAGGCCAGGTCACATGGGTTGAAAACCTCTGTTCTAAAGTACCATAAATCAGACAATGAAGGCAGTGTATTTCAGCTCTATGTATTTTTAACCAGCAAAGTTTATTTATATATAACAACAGTACAAAGTGAATCCTTGGCTTGCAAAATAGGTGTGCTTCATATTTACAATAGGTACACAATAATATATTATCATAACAAAACCAAAGCAAATAAAAAAACATGAACAACTTCTTTAAATACTTTAAACTTTCTTACACTTTTCACAACACTTTTATAAAATAACAAGACAGACAGCCATTATTATTATTATTATTATTATTATTATTATCATCATCATTTGTATGTACTATGTTACAGAACTCCAGTGTCTAAAAGGGGTTGTCTATATTGTGTTTTTAGAACGGAATAAGAATATTCACTTTGTATTTCATGATATTTTTGAGAGAACAACAGTAAGCGGATTATCACTGATGACTGATATTATATTTAAAAAAATATCAATGACTGATATATAAAATAAAGAAAATTATTTTGTTTTTGTGAGAAATGAAACATGCCTGTTAACCCTCAACCAAACCAATTAGAGAGAATGTAAGCCAAGAGCAGTGAAGTACAACATACAGTATGTTCTATTAATTAGGTCCCAACGCTTCTGTAGTGAAGTTAAGTTGCTGTTTAATATTCTTCTATTAACATGTACTGTGTCAACTGCAACATGTCTTAGAGATAACAAGACTATGAAACAAAAAGTCTGTGCTGTAGAATTGTAAACAAAACAATTATACAAACCAAGCATCATTCTTTTGGTTTAAATGTCGACAAGAAATAAAAGTGTAAAGTATGAAATCAAACTTTGTTAAAATCACTCAAAATCTCAATCAAAAATTAATGGTGCAGACAGCTGTGAGTTAAGACTTTCAGATTTATAAGCTGTGAACCTATTTCCTATTAACTGGTGTTTCACTGGTGTTATGGAATGCTGCGCGGAAAACAGCAAAATCACCAGTGGTAAATACACTCTGAGAGTGTTAAAGTAACACTCTCAGTGTTTATATAGAACACGGAGAGTGTTACTTTAACACTCTCAGAGTTGATTTAACACTGGTGATTTGTTGTGCGGATCCAGACTTGTACGGTGTTAATGCAAAAACAGTGAATGTCAATTTATGAAAAGTAAGACAAATTTAAACAGAGCACTACGAAATGGCCACTCAAAAGAAAAGTAAACTTTGTTCATTCAAACCATGTCCCCCCATTTCCTATAGCCAAATGAGGAGCCTAGGGGAACACCCACACATCTCCCAGAATAGAAGGCTGGAGTTCATAACATGGAATATATAGGGCATAAACTGTTCTGAAAAATGAAAAGCACCAGAACATCAACAAGCAATATGAGTCATGAGAGAGTTGTGGTTTTGTCTAGCTGAGATGTAAAAAGAAAGCAGGGAAGACAACACTGTCGTGACAGGAAGCTTAATATTTATGAATGAGCGAGTCAGTTGCTTTGTGCGTGTATTGACAGTGTACCTGGAGATGTTTCTAGAAAGGCAGGAGGTGTTCCTGCTAAATGGGGGGGCCTACAGACAGCCCAACTCCACGCCCCTTGGCTGGACACATTAATACAGTGTCAATCATCAGGGTTCCCTGCATTTCTCTTGGCCTGATTTGAAGTGATGTTTTTTTCCCATCTCCCGATCACAACATGCACACGACTACACTCAGATCAAAGCGCTGCTTCAAAGCAGGGAGCTGGAAACCAGAGCTAAAGGGCTTTCTCTCCCTCTCAAATCTGACTGAGCTCTTCTCCTCAAACAGCTCTGGCGAGACGACTGAAGCGCCGCCTGACTGTACCGTAGCAGACCATACCCTGTTACCCTCTTCACTCATCTTTGCACTCCCGTTTCCTTTTCAAGCAGGTCTTTACACACTGCGACAGGCCAGGTACATTATCAAAAGGACAGTGTCAAACTGAACCAATTGGAGCCAAACTGAGGCAATGAATCGGTGTTAAAATGTTGAAGAAGAATCAGGAGCACGCACTGGTTTTATGGTTGGTTAATTTGGTGTTCAAAGGCCACAGAGAAAAGAAGCACCTTTTAACCGCTAAGATTGATAATGCTTTCTTCATCCATAAATAATTTCACTATACTGTATACCTTTAATACTAACTAGTTTCAAGTACTTAATGTAAACAATGAGCAAACATGGAGGTTTTGAGGGAACAGCATGAATGGGTCACCAGGCCAGCGAAGAGACTCTACATTATATGGTCACTCAGCTCTGATAAGGACATGTACGTTTCCCTCTTATTTCCTCGCTGAACATCAGTCTCTGTCCTGTCATGAAGGGGTTCAGTTCACTACAGGACAATCCAGGCTAACTACAGGTCTAGCTGTTAATGTAACATGCTTTACATTTACTCATTTTGCAGTTTAAACACTTTCCTCTTGCCAAAAACAAAAAAAAGACAACACAACTTTCCACAAGTAACTATTTTACAAGGTTGTACCAACTGCCTGTTAACACTTTTCTAGTAACATGAGCAGTTCTCAGCAGGCTCTTAAGTTCCAGGGCTTGGCAGGTCCTGTACGTAAAGCATTAACCGACTATGACACATCAGTGAATAATTTAAAATGACAGGACCTTTTGGCACTTATGTAAACTAGACCCACGCAGGCTTCTTATTGTCTTTTAGAAAGACATCGTTGGAATAGCGGTTGGACAGAAACTCACCTTCTGTTAACAGCCAAGCTGCTAGACAACTCCCACGATCCTGATGGACCTTTTAAAATACTTTTTCTGACGTGAAACGATGCATGCAAGTTTATACACACACATTTGATCCAATCAAAAGGGATAAAAACAGCGGTTGTACTGTATAATGAAGTATTTTTACTATTACTGCCAGCGCGATGGGCTCAGCTCCCAGCTGCAGAGGACTCTAGAATCTAACTTAAGTATATTAGGGGGTTTGTACATTAAGACCAGTGAACAACCCAGACTGTTCAGCAGACATGGTAAAACGGTAGTGATACAGGATTTGTAACAGGTTAAATAACAGTGAGAAGGGCTAGGATGGATGAATGTTCAGTACATGTTCAGTTGGCTTTCAAACTGGCCAATGGGCCAACTTATAGAGTTCAGGTCCAACTGGCGATTATTTTTTGTTCAGAGAACAAAGCCAAGCGTAAATGGAAAAAACACACAAATTTCATTGTACATTAACATACACTGACATGTCTGAGTCTGAACATCCATTACAGAAATGTGACACCACTGCCATGTAGACTCTTATAGACACCAGTACAGCGCTGGCTCTTTGTCCCTGTAACCTCAATACTCTGTTTGGACCTGCCGTTCTTTCCCCACACAGCGTCCAGGGGTTTGGAGTTGATAAAAACGCTGGCTGAACTTTGTCCACTTCTGGGGAAGTCCGTTGTGAGATCCGTTCACTCTCGTACGATGAAGATAGCTTATACGTTAGAGTCAGAGATGGATTCTATCCACTGGGTTTGGAATATCACGTTGGTTATGAATGGTAACAATGTCTGAGAACAGGGAGCAGTAGAAGACATGACATAGCACCATGTCTTTCCAATGGCCATGCCACTCTATAAGACGTATTATAACACAACCTACACATTTGACTTTTTACAGTGCGACGATGTCCGTATAGTAACAAGAGGAAGATGTTTTGTCTGCAACTGATAAGATAAAAATGTACACATACAAAAATAAAATTTGGAAGCAAAACTCTGCAACAATATCTCTGGAATTAAAACATGAGAAGTCTTTATCCTCCATCTTGATTTTCTTACAGTCTTTCTTTTGTTTAAGTTTTCAGGCGACAGCGAGAACAAATCTATTAGATGTCTTCTTTGTTCGTTTGGTATCTTATAGCTCCATGCTTCAGGCCTATACACACAACACTGCCTGTCAAAACAAAAATAATATCCGCTGGAAAGAAAGATGCCATGTAACCTCTGTGGAGGTCTGTCGTGTGGTCGTCCCACCTTACAAAATCAGTCCTACATAACAACATCATCCGCACCCATTTCTCCAAAGTCTGTGGAGTGTTTCAGTGAGACAATATGTCACGAGAGGGAAATAAGTTAAAACTATTTTGTTTCTGGTTTTAAAAGGTCCCATGTCTGTGGCAGTTAGTTGTCCCTCCCACAGTGAGTATGGGGAATGTTGGATTTGGTGGATTGGCAGATGGACATCCCCGGCTGGTCCAGTTGTCCGATCCCGCGGGCTGTCTCAGCTCTCCAGGGACATGGCTGAGATGAGCTGCTCCACCTTGTAGGCCAGACGTTGTTTCTTAGCCTGCTCGTCCAACTCCAGGGCCCTGGTAATCTGACAAGAGGAACAGGACAGTGTCACTCAAACCCAATACACCTTTTGCACTCCCATGCTTCAGTGTTCAGTCAGTGCTCAGTCAGTGCTCAGTCAGTGCTCAGTCAGTGTTAAGTCAGTGTTCAGTCAGTGTTCAGTCAGTGTTCAGTCAGGATTTAATGAATGCTAAGTCAGTGCTCAGTCAGTGTTCAGTCAGTGTTTGGTCAGTGTTTGGTCAGTGTTCAGTCAGGAGTTAGTCAGTGTTCAGTCTGTAGTTAATCTGTTTTCAGCAGTGCTCATTCAATGTTCAGTCAGTGTTCAGATAGTTCTAAATCAGGGCTAAGTAAGTTGTAGTTCAGTCAGTTCAGCAAGATAAATCAGTGCTAAATCAGTGTTCAGTCAGTGTTCAGTCAGTTGTAATTCAGTGTTCAGTCACTTGTAACTCAGTGTTGATTCAGTGATAATTCAGTGTCAGTAAGTTCTAAGTCAGTGTTCAGTCAGTGTTCAGTCAAAGCTCAACTAGTTCTTAATCATTGTTCACTCATGGCTAAGTCAGTGCTCAGTCATTAATGACACATAACCCATGAAGGTAGTTCCGATGTGGGGAATGACAGATTGAGATATTTGTATTTTTTACAATTCTGTCATTTAGCTGAGACTTATCTAGAGCTACTTACAGTAAATAGAGGAACATTGTCTTGAGCAACTCAAGGACATAACGGCATTTGGCACAGTCGTGAATTAAACTGGCAGCCTCCCAACTACAAGTTTGACTGCAAGAGCACTTAGCGGTTATTTTTTTAATCTGTGTTTTCTTAAATGCCCAAGAGGATAACTGAGTTTGTACTGAACAATACTGAAGTTCAACTCTATAGCCAATACTGACCCAAAGGTCCCTCAGTAAACATTAATGACCCTGACACAACATCATGATGTTTAGGGAATGAGAACAGTAATACAGGTTCAACCCCAAATTAACCCCTTTAGCTTTGCTTTCACATGCATTCCACCACAAGAAAATGTGTTCCACGCTGAGGGAGTGAACATGATGTGGTGAAGATGATGTGGTGAACATGATGTGGTGAACATGATGTAGTGGACGTGATGTAGTGAAAGTGATGTAGTGAACGTGAAGTAGTGGACATGATGTAGTGAACGTGATGTAGTGGACATGATGTAGTGAACGTGACGTAGTGAATGTGATGCAGTGAACGTGATGTAGTGAACGTGATGTAGTGAACGTGATGTGGTGAACGTGATGTGGTGAACATGATGTAGTGAACATGATGTAGTGAACGTGATGTAGTGGATGTGATGTAGTGAACATTATGTAGTGGATGTGATGTAGTGAACATTATGTAGTGAACATTATGTGGTGAACATGATATAGTTATCATGATGCAGTAAACGTGATGTAGTGAAAGAGATGTGGTAACGTCATGCGGTGAACATGATGCAGTGAATCTTATGCAGTGAACATGATGCAGTAAACATGATGTATTGTACATGATGTAGTGGACATGATGTAGTGGAAATGATGTAGTGGACATGATGTAGTAGACATGATTTAACGGACATGATTTAACCTTTTCGGTTTCTTGCAAAATCCTATGTGGAAAAGGTTGTACATGAAACACGTGTTTTGCTATTGGGACAGATGAAGAAACATTTTATGTTCTAGGGTGCATGTGTCTTTCTAAGATTTCCCCGTCTTCAATTCGCTCCTACTGTCACCACTAGCCATTCTATTAAAAACATATGAGAAAGACACAACATTAAAAGTGATGTTTAATAATGGATACAGTAGGCATTGCTGATTATATGTGACAAGCATTTGTATGATTTCAAGCCTTGACAAGTGTAAAAGATGAAATAGCTCTTAAATTAAATGTTTTACGACAGGAGGGATTTGTTAATTTGAATCTCATGCTCGTTTTATTATTTAAAAGTGGAACAGAAATGGCATCATTCAAGAAAAAGAGTGTCCTGAAATGTTTATTTATTCCTTGGTGTCTGGCAGTGACTGTTTACATGTCTATTTTCTCAGCAATCTGTGACAATGGAGGGTCCACTGAGGAAGTTGGTAGGGGCCAGAGGCTGGTTTGGGATTTACAGAAGCTCTTTCCCTGTAACCATGCAAAAGTTATAGAGACCTAAATGTT
>JACXGM010026727.1:0-14762 GCA_016801145.1 Umbra pygmaea
CCCCCCCCCCCCCACTCATATCTATTTGCAGGATGATCTTAAGTTAAAAGGCCTGGGGCCTCATGTATAAAAGATTGCACAGCTTACATTTCAGAAGATGGCGTATGCCCAAAACTGAAAAAGTACCCACGCACAAAAATATTCACATGTATAAACCGGTCGTACGTCATGTCCTGCGCAAATGTCACATAGTGTTTTAATGAAACTGATTTGTGTGATGCTTTACGGAGCTGTTGGAAGAAGTAATCAGAAACAAATACACAAGTAAAAAGGGTGATTGACAAGACAAAAATAAATCTGATCCGACTCAATGTATTGTAGCATCCGGGCATTTCCGGATTCAGCCGCTATATAATTAATTATTATTCCTAATATTAAGCCTCAGGTGTCACATGTTGTTTCTGAATGCCAAAATAATTACAGCTAACTAGTTTTATGTAACTGATAAGTAATATCCATGTACTAAAAATTAAAAATGTTGTTTAACATGCAAATAAGCAGAGCGAGTCAATTAAATGGCGTGTGTTGTAGCCTTTTTAAGAACCACAGACAACATTCACCACGAGAAAATGCGCCTGTATACCTGCCAGATGAATGGGGAACCATCTTCACCGGACATTCGATCTGATATTTTTAACCTAGATTCATCCAACTGTAAACTTATGTAGGACATAAACCTGTTTGGGTTTATCTCTGGTTATAACACTAATGGCTTTTTATGTGATTAAATCATTCAAAATTAGCACATCCAAAGCCGACATACATTAGCCTAAACATTTCATTTAGTGCAGATGTTAACAAGTACATTATCGCATGTTAGCATGCACCTACATAAGCTGTTTTGAAGTGGTAGGCTACATCATCTTTACCGTTGAACAATGTCATGAAAATCAGTGTTGGTAGGGTCTGGTGAGTCTTATTTTATTATGTTTTATTTATAACTAAAACATAATAAAATAAATAAACTCCAAACTTCATGAGCAGAGAGCACGAAGGCCCTTCGAAAACAAACTTTAGGGCTTTTTTGCTTTAGAAAAACTGACAAGCAAAGAATGTTTTTTTTTTATCTGCCCATGTTTTTGACAATGAATTGAACTGCATCAAAGGTTTCAAATGGAGGACTGCACAAAACTGCTGCTAAATAAGCAGGTTTCAGATTTCTAGAGCCATTTGTTTAAATAGCTTAGGTGGTGTTGCTGTATTTAGACGCATTATGCAATGCAATGCTTCTAGCCATATAAACGTCTTAGTAAACAGTCGGGTTTGGTACAGGAATATAACAAAGGCAATTCTGATTAAAGCTGATAGGATTCGTATTACAATAGTATCTTTGTGATATCTTTAGAATTCAAACGCTTCTAAAATTAACTGCTGTCTGATAGTGGGGTGGTAGATGTCCAGTCTCAGACTCAACAGAAATGCCTTGATACATGACAGACATTGCTTAAAAATACTGACTAATTTATCCAGGGCTGATTGGACTACTGTTGGACAGGGCACTACACTGGCCGGGGCCAACAGGGCACCACAAAGGGAGTAGTATGCCATTTGGGACAGGGCCTGCATGTATGTATGTGAGCCCGACCTGGGTGCTCTCGTCATGAAACCCTTCCAGGAAGCTCTCCAGTAGTTCATCAGCGTTGTCGATCCTCTCAGCATACTCTCCTACGATCCAGATCATGGCTGCCCGTGCCTCGGGCTCATCCAGGGAGTCCAGGTTCTCACACAGCGTGGCTATCACACTCTCATACCTAGAACACACACCAGGGTTAGATCACACTATCATACCTAGAACACACACCAGGGTTAGATCACACTGTCATACCTAGAACACACTCCAGGGTTAGATCACACTGTCGTACCTAGAACACACTGTTGTACCTAGAAAACACTCCAGGGTTAGATCACACTGTCGTACCTAGAACACACTGTCGTACCTAGAACACACTCCAGGGTTAGATCACACAGTCGTACCTAGAACACACAGTCGTACCTAGAACACACTCCAGGGTTAGATCACACAGTCGTACCTAGAACACACAGTCGTACCTAGAACACACAGTCGTACCTAGAACACACAGTCGTACCTAGAACACACTGTCGTACCTAGAACACACTGTCGTACCTAGAACACACTGTCGTACCTAGAACACACTGTCGTACCTAGAACACACTGTCGTACCTAGAACACACTGTCATACCTAGAACACTCCAGGGTTAGATTATACTGTCATACCTAAAACACAATCCAGGGTTAGATTATACTGTCATACCTAGAACACACACCAGGGTTAGATCACACATTGGTTAGAAACCAATGACTGAACTTTCGTTGTTGTCCTCACTCAAACAAGAAATCAGGGATTATCTAGAAGTATTTCATTAGTCCAAATACCACAGATTAGTTTTCATCATATTACCACATCGACCAACATGAATGCCGCCAGTGGAACATAACATGTTATTTCCTCTAAAGTGCTGAGATTCAGCATTCTTTTGTTAATGGTAAAACACCAACACAGCATTTGACCAGGATGTACTGGAGCAGTGAGCACGGGCACAGCTGTGGCAGGCCCTACACAGTTTTACAGCCTCTGAACTGTCACTCAAGTATACCACATGTTCACCAGCACACCAGTAAGGTAAATATGTGAAGGGAAAAGTGGTCTAGATTGGCAAGAATGTGGATAACTAGAATACTGGGCTTGGATGAAGCCAGGTCAGCCTGTGACTGCCTTCCTCTGACTACACTGCCTGGTGTTGTCATGGAAATGGTTTTACTTCTAAACACAGCAGAACAACATCCTAATGCATGTCTAATGTCCAGGAGAGGTTACAGCGGCATTCGCTCACCCCTAAAGCTAATTTTAATGCCTTTCACCATTAAAGTCAGGCAGAAAAGCTCATCTGTCAGGGTATGAGCTTTATCCCTGCCTTTTTCAGGACAACAAGACGTGATCTTGGGAGCCGTGTGCTGGAACAGACGGAGCTGCAGGGTGTGTGGGTGCAGTATGCAGTACGACCTGACATGCTTGTGTTAGCTGGTTATGACTGTGTGACAACAAGAGCAATGGCAGAGAGGAGGCTTTTTTCAAGCATGACAAGCTCTGCAAATGTATTAAACAGCTTCTGTATGACTCATTCAATATCAATCTCCATCACAATTGCCCATGGTTGGTTTCGTCCATTGCTATACCCCTGGTCGCCTTGGTGACTACCAAGACACGGTCATGGGTATTTGACAAACAATCCATTTTGATGGATGGAACAGTTTACCAGTAAACACCTCACCCACAACTACATCACCTTACCCTATTTAAATATGTACAGCCTTACTGTTCTGCCATTAATGAAATTTTGACATATGCTAGTCCTCTTTCAATATGCCTAATACATCAAAGTCCTCCACTTTGCTTTATAGGTGTGAAATAATGACGATTCCGTCATAGGATATGCCCACCTGAGCAATGAGGATTGTGTACATTAGAGGCCGGGCCCTGACCGGGGAATCAAGGTGACCTACTTGTTGGGGTACTTGCGGAAGATGTCCTTGATGACCACGATGGCCTCCTGAACCACATAGTTGACCTTGGTCTGGATGAGGTCCAGCAGGGTGCTCACGCAGCGCTCAGCGGATTGCTTAAACAGGTACAGACAGACTGTCAGCAGGCCAGGGAGACAATACCTACTGGCTTTATTCATGCTTTTAATAATAAGTGCTAGCAGTATAATAGCAGTTAACCGGAAGGTTACCAACTATATTGACTTGAAACACAGTGCATGGTGAATATTTATAAATCCCTTGCACAACTATTCAAAAGGGATAACATTTTATTTAATCATTCATTCAAATCCCCCAAAAAGCTTTTAAATCATTAGAAAATTCAATTCACCCTGTACTACATTGTAGAAACATTATTTGACGTTTTAATTTAAAATTATTTTTGAAAATACACACTAATTTTTTCAAATCTGATGACGGTAATACACTCCAAAAAACTTGGAACAGTTGACTGTTTACCACTGTAACATCACTATTAATTCTATTAATATCACAAACTAAGCATTTGGGCAATGAAGACACCAGTTGATTAAGTTTAGCAAGAAACATTTTCCCTCATTCATCCATTACGCATGTCTTCGGCTGCGTTACTGCACAGGGTCTTCATTGCCTTCTTTTGCACTTCATAATGCACTAGACATTCTAAAACAGAGACAACAGGACTGCAGGCAGGCCATGCTAGCACCTGCACTCTCTGCTTACACAACCATGCACGTGTAATCCAGGCAGAATGTATTTTGACATTGTTCTGCTGACAAATGCAGGGACGTCCCTGTAAAAGACAACGTCTGGATGACAGGGTATGTTGCTCCAAAATATACATATCTTTCTGCATTAATGGTGCCCTCACAGATGTGCATGTTACCCATGCTATGGGCACTGACACACCCTGATATAAATGACAGAAGCTGGCTTTTTGGACCTGACGGTGATAACAGCTTGGATGGTCCTTTTACTCTTTGGCCCAGAGATCATGACGACTGTTTTGTTCATAAACTATTTTAAATGTTGATTCATCAGACCACAAAACAGGGTTCCACTGTGCTGCTGTTCATACGAGATGAAACTGAGCCCAGAGAAGTCAGCAGTGCTTCTGGACAATGTTGACGTATGGCTTCTGCTTTGCATAGTAAAGCCCTAACTTGCTTCTGTGGATGCAGTGGCGAATGGTGTTGACTGACAAAGGTTTACCCATGTCAGGATACCCATTATAGACAGATGTTAAGGCAGTGATGTCTGAGGGATCAGAGATTTGAAAAGATTCCTAGACAATTATATTGTGCACTGTAGAAGGTGAAATGCCCAAAATCCTACCTATGTGTAATTGGGGAATGTTGTTCTCAAAGTCTTAGATTATTCGCTGACACATATGTTGGCAGATTGGCGAGCCTCAAACCATCCTTGCTCATGAAGGAGTAGGACTTTGGGAGGCTCTTTATATACTATTGTTACATGACTGCCTCACATGTTTCACATCACCTTTTCATTTCAACCCCGACGTCACATCGCTATTGGTCATAAATTGCCCCTGTCCCATCCTTTTTGGAACGTGTTGCATACATCAATTTCAAAATAAAAATGATTGCAGTTGTTTAGGTAAAATATTTAATCTTGTCTATACATTTGTTTGGTTTAAATACATTTACAAATTACTCTTTGGGCCCTATTTGAACAATCTAAGTGCATGGCGTGAAGCGCATGGCGCAAGTACGCTTTGGGCATGTCCAAATCCACTTTTGCTAGTTAGACAGTATATAAAAGGGGCCATGCTCCAGGCGCATGGTCAAAAAGGGTTGTACTAAGTGTCTTCATTAATTCAGGGGTGTGTTTTGGGCGTAACATGCAATAAACCAATCAGAGATTTATCTCCCATTCCCTTTAAGAGCCAGGCGTGTTTGTACCTTTTGCTATTATGATGGCGGATTTGCACCGTAATATTTTTATTTGGAATCTTTTGCAGGTTTGTGTGCTGCTGCGCTTCCCTGTGTGTGTGCAAAAAGCATATTGTGCACGTGCTATGCCTATGCCATAAGGGCATTTGAATAATTTGCTGTTGAAATAACTATGAGGGGCTGCGCCATTGACTTTAGACCAGGTTTTTGTTGGTCAATGGCGCAATCACTTTCCGATGCCTCAAGATAGCAATACACCCAGAATTATCCTGAACAAACCTCCCTGTTAGACTAGCACTCCCATGGGCGTAAATATGGGTGCAGGTGCATTTGCTATTTAAACAACGTGGGCGCCTGGCGGGAAATTGACAACTGCATCGGTCTTAAACTAGCAAAGACACTTGCGTTCAGACTTTGCACTGCATTGCGCCGGGTACAAGATAGGGCCCTACGTTTTTCTTAGCATTTTCCATACTGTCCCAACTTTTTTAGATTTGCGGTTGTACAGCAAATTACCAATTTTCTAATTGAAAGAATATATTTCAATAAATCATTTTAAAAAATGGCAGCCATTACAACTGTGATTAATTTGGAAGATTTCACAAAGATTTACAATAAGTGCATTATCATACCTCAATAATATGTACACTCGTCCACCTCAAACAATTTTATTTGGAAAATATTGATTGCAGTATTTTGAAAAATATATTTTAAAATTGAAAATTCTATTTTTCCTTAATTTGTGAAGAATAAAATTCCAGCCCACTTTGAGGTCTTCAGCAGTCTTGTACCCAAGCTGTTGTGCACAGTGCACAAGGCGTGCACCACAACCACTTCAAGTTGGCCTGAACAGGACTGGTGTTATCAGTCTTACAATGGACGTCACAGAGTAAAATATTTATCATGTTTTTTTTCGTGAGCTCGTCATCTTGCTTGCAGCTACGTCTGCCCAATTGTCTGGGGATTACATTTTTTAAGAGCCTATTGGCTAACATAATTCTACTTCGATGCCATGCATTCCACATCATAGTTTCAGGAGGGGAGAGTTCCGTACTCCATTTAAAATCTTATCTGGCATAGTTAACGTCCTTATTTTAAGAACATATTTTAGGGCAATTTTCAGACCATTTTGAACAAAATACCCTGCTCCCAGGTGCAGTGGCCTTTGCTTGCTACAAAAAGCTGGCAGACAAGCATTATGGAGTTCCATAACTCTTCCACTGAATTTTACAATGGACAAAAACAGTGACATAAGCAACATGAACATGGTATGATGGCTTGTGGTTTCTGCATTTACGAAAAGGCTGATCTCTTGGGATATTCACACATTACAGTCTCTAGAGTTTACAGAGAATGGTGTGATAAACACCCAGTGAGCAGCAGTTCTGTGGGTGAACACACTTTTAGTAAGAGAGGTCAGAGGAGGGCCAGACATCTCTGACGAGGTTGTGTCCAAATAGACTTAAAGTAGATTTCTGGCACCTAGTTGAATCCATGGCTAAAGAATTCAGGCTGTTCTGGTGGTCCTATTCAACACTAGATGGATTTATCTAACCGACTGTATAAATAAAGTAATATATAAATATATTATTAAAACTATGGTTGTTTCTAATGTTTTCAAATGTTTAATTTATTAGGATTCAATTAGGTTTTGGAACAATGAATGTTTTATTTGGTATTCTGGAAGGTATTTGAACCAAAGGCCGATGCATATTGGTGAACTGTATCAACATTAGTCAACAGTGCATAATGACGGTGTTCCACATGATTTCCTCTCACCTCCACTTTGATAGCACAGCGACCGATGGCTCTGACGGCCTTC
Source organism: Umbra pygmaea (assembly GCA_016801145.1). Classification (NCBI taxonomy): domain Eukaryota; kingdom Metazoa; phylum Chordata; class Actinopteri; order Esociformes; family Umbridae; genus Umbra; species Umbra pygmaea. The sequence goes on from JACXGM010026727.1 coordinate 7,277, forward strand.
CTCACAAAGTCCACATCCACCTCAGTGGCGTATTCCTTCAGCTCCGCCAGCACCTAGGAAACCACCAGCATGGCTCAATGGCTTACTGTACATCTCCTTTAACAAGCGCTTTACTGCTTGTCCAGGTCAAACACCAAAGTATAAACTTGGGTTTGTGTGAGAGAGAGAGTTTACCTGGGCAATGTTGGCTTGAGAAGCCAGGCGAATCATGATGTCCAGTTTCTCCAGCTTCACATAGATTGGGTCATTGTACTTGACAAAGAACACCTTCATCTCATGCTTTAAGATCTCCGGCCTACAGGGCGAAACATGAACACTATCACTTCAAAGCATACTTCACTTCCATATGGATCAAGGTAGTAGAACAGCTGGCAAATAATGAAGGGTCTCAATCATCAAATCAAAAACATTGCTGTAATGTTTTACATGTTTATTTCAAACCTAAACCTGCACTCCAGATTCAGCTACTCAAAAAGTGTCAGTTTAGGGTTCAAACAAAGTGAAACACTGGAAATGCTGAAGGAGAGATACGTGATCCTTCTGCTAGGGAACAGAGCCATTTGGATAGCAACTACTGAAAAGCTCAGCTGTGACACAGGTTATTCCTCTATTGGTCCACAGGCTCTCTCACCGCTTCTGGACGATGAGGTTGATGTTCCTCAAGGCTACATACTGCAGCTCAGGCTCTGCGGACAGCAATGTGACCAGGGGCGGTGCCAACTTCTTCAGCAGGGTGCCGTAGTAGTCCAGGTCCTTAGGAAGCATCTCCATGAACTTCATGAGCACCTTCACAGCCGACAGCACCACCGCTGAGTTGGCATGGGACAGACGGGGTGTCACCCGCTCACAGATACTACAACACAGAGCAAGGACCAACGTGAGGGATGAGTGCCCATAGAGAACAACACAGAGGAAGGACCAACGTGGGGGATGAGTGCCCATAGAGAACAACACAGAGCAAGGACCAATGTGAGGGATGAGTGCCCATAGAGAACAACACAGAGCAAGGACCAACGTGGGGGATGAGTGCCCATAGAGAACAACACAGAGGAAGGACCAACGTGAGGGATGAGTGCCCATAGAGAACAACACAGAGGAAGGACCAACGTGGGGGATGAGTGCACATAGGGAAATTCAGGTGAAATGCACACTTGATAAAAAGCAGACAATGTGGAAAATGACAGGCAGAGTAATTAACTAGGTGTTATCTAATGCTTTCTGACCTCTGGGACTCGCGGTCGTCACGTGGAGCATAGTTGGCCAGACAGTCCAGGATGAAGATCTGACCCCACTCTGTGCACTCATTGAGGGCTGTCAGCAGCTTGTTGATGGACTGGGGGTTCAGGTCCAGCAGGTTACTGTTGGGGTGGGATTCTGCAATCTCAGACAGAGCTGCCACAGCATTTGCTACCACCTGGAAGAGATGCATTATGGGAGACAGTGGGTAAGACTGCAGACAAACACCCACTAGGGTTCACAGAGATTAAGTCATTCATAACAATGACCAATCTGGTAATCCTTATTGAGTACTGGAATAAACCTTCCATTCAAGAAAAGCAGGACTAAAGCCCTAAAGCCATTGGCCTAGCCCCATGTCAACTAGCCTAGCCCCAGGTCAGGCTGGTCACCCTGGGAGCCTCACCATAGGGTTCGAGTCAGAGATTAGGTCCTTCAGGGTGTCCAGAAAGCCCTGGTCCTCCACCAGCTGGGCGTTAATGTCGTGCAGCTTCGCCACACACACAGCTGCAGTCTTCCTCACGTATGGGTCTTCATCCTTCAGACACTTCCTCAACGGCTCACACAGGTACTCAGTGATCTTGTCCACGCGTATGCAGCCCATAGTGCGCACTGCCAGGGCCCGGATAAGGGGGTTAGGGTCCTCACAGTCCTGGAGGCCCACCAGACTCCATGTTAGGTCACACACACGGAGGAGTTTTACTTGTATATAACAATTCAACTTCAAAAGAAGACAAAAACACATCTGAGCAGTAGGTCCATATTGCCAGCAGAACCTGCCCTGGTGGTGTGCTTTACCTTGACAAAGGTGTTGACAGCCATGATAGCCATGTCCGGCTGGCTCTTGGCATAGTTCATCAGGTACAGGTAGACCAGCTTCTTTAGCTCCAGGTTGTCAGTCTGCATGCAGTTCACCACATCTGGAAACAGGGCACTACAGGGGAAGCCATAGAATGAAACCAGGGTCTATGTAATCAGCCACTGAATCCTATGATCTCTACGAAGATAGTGAAGTTTGGATGGGCTACGAATATCAACCACAACCTCATATGTTCAGAGAAATAGGCCAGGTAGTGAACAGCCGGTGATAATGCAGCTTTTGACCAGGGGTTTCTGATATTGTTTAATAGGACTCACCTGACATCCTTTCCAACAGTCATGGAGGCAATAACCTTCTTTACAGCCTCCTTCTTCTTTTCCTTTTTATCACTGTTCAGCTCAGCCTTCAGCTCAAAGATCTCACCTGCACACACACAGAAACAAGCATTATGACAGATAAGTGTATACGTGGAGAAGTTGTTTTTTTTAATGAACAATGTTTTGTGGAACTAGCTGTTTTTTTGTTTTTCCTTTCAGGCAAGGGCTATTTAGACAATTTAGATCTTCTTGAGTCACACAGAAATGTTTAGAACTAAATTACAGTGTCGGTTTGAGTTGTCAACTTCAGATAAAAACGGCAGTAGTCTAATCCTGGGCTGCCCAAACCTGTTCCTGGAGATCTACCACCCTGTTAATCTCGCAAGCCAGATGGCTACTTCTGCAATCTTTGAATGGCTACATCTGAATCTGGAACCCTTCGTATGAACATTTGAGCACAGTGGAGGGAAAAGAAAAGGAAAAACTTTCATAAATATGTCAAGTAAAGTCCCAGTCAGGAGCTGTTGTAAAATAATTTTCATATAAAGTACATTATACTTATACGTTATATTTTCATTTCCAAGTTTATTAATAGAAAGCACTGTACTTGCAATTTGAGTTGCACTTAAGTATTTATCTAGGCATTAATGAATGTGTTAATCACACACACAGACAATCAGTATGGTAATCAGTATAATTATCATTACCAATATACAATGAATGCACTCTGTATTAGAAATGTACTAGAGTAATAAAGCAATAATGTATTAAAGGATAGCAGCCCAATGGCTCAATTATTTTTAAAGAAGGTCCTGAAACTTGTGCCACCAGTATCTTTCTGAAGGCTTTTGAGGGTCCGCCCATATGATTAGCATACTGGGCGACCAGTTGACATTGTGAAATGGTTCCATAGAAAATAATGTTGGGAACAATCCAGAAAGGACCCGCCCAAGAGAATTAGCAGAAAGTGAGGGCAAATTAACGTCATAGGGGACTGTAATTCAGGATGATATAAAAAACACTGTAAGCAGGACAGTTCTTTAATTCTTCTGCAGAAAAAGCTTTATGATTGCTCATTAAAGTATATTTTTGGATTCACAAATTCTTTCATCGTCTCTAAATTCTTTGGTCTGAGAAAAGAGAACTGTCGGTTTCAGTATTTTCGCCACAACACTGGCGGGGGGGATTGGGTTGGATGTGTGGGGATCAGGGTGGGAGTTTGGATGGCTAGGGGTACTGTGGGGTGGAGGGGACTGGCTTGGTTGGGCTGTTTAGGGGTACTGTGGGGCGGAGGGGACTGGCTTGGTTGGGCTGTTTAGAGGGAATAAAAGACAAACTCGTATTCCCTGATGTCCTCTGTATTGTTCCCTCTGTATTGTTCCCAGAGACATCTACTCTGCACCTTGAGCTATGGCAGACGCTGGTGTTACTTGTGAACTTTGAGAATACAACTATGCAAATACATGTTAAATGACTCTTTATGTCACTGCATTTGCAAATCAATGTAATAATGAACCTGCTCGTTGTCAACAGAAAGACAGAACTTTGCAAAGAGGCATAGTAGCGCCAAAACTGCTGTGACATGTAAGCAAAAAATCTAAGGTACAAGCAGAGACCACTGATGAGATCAGAGGGGAACAATTATCTGTGGTATAACAAGCTTAAAACAATTCCTGTTTTAGCTTAGCGTTTACTCAACTTGCGTGGTTAACCAACCCTGCACATCGCCAATATGTCTGCAGCCCTGTGCAATTGGTAGGGTCCACATGTAGGTGCAAAGACAAACAGAGTGGATGGACATCAACCTCCTGTCAGGGCAGCCTGTAATACTGCTGATCAGGCCAACTCCTCTCTGGGCTTTGTGTTTACGCTCACAAACTCCCCGTACATTATGTGGGCTTAACCTTGAGCATATCTTCTCTATGGTTCCAAGAGCAGAAAACAGAGTAACCATTACTTGGCAGATAGAGTACACAGCAGTGATGACAGCCCGCTGAGCTGAACAATAAAACAAGGAGAAGAGATGCCGATTCAGCAGGCCCCGCTACGTCTCATACAGGCTAAACTAACATGGACAGACAAGTGCCGTTCATAAGCAGTGTCTGTTTAAATGATGGTCAGCTGTTGGCTAATCTGGGGGTTGTGTCTGAAGAGGAGACAGTACGAAGCAGGAGGCGGACGAGGAAAGCTGGTGGGACAGCAGGGAGTGCTAAAGCTGGGGCCCCTAATCTCATTTAGAGGACAACCTATTCGTTGATTTTGGCTTTTCATGGCAGCAAATATTATTTGATCCACAAAACATATTGTATAAAATATGGAGCTATATGCGTACTTGTGAAGGTTATTTGGAGCATATATATACACACTTGTGCTCAAAGGTTTGCATACCCCTGGAGAAATGTATCATTTTTAAAAGAAAATATTAGTGAGCAAGCAAAAAAAATGTATTGCTCATGGGATTCATATTCAACTGTAGTATGTCATAACAGATTGGCACAATCATAAAGAAAAACATGACAATAAAGAAAATAATGAAATGAGTCCAAAAGTCTGCATACCCTCAGTTCTCAATATGCTGTATTGCCCCTTTTAGCATCAATGACAGCGTGCAGTCGTTTGTGATAGTTGTCTGAGTCCCCGAATTCTTGCAGGTGGTATAGCTGCCCATTCGTCTTGGCAAAATGTTTCCAGGTCATGCAAAGTCTTTGGTCATCTTGCATGATCTGCATATTTGAGATCTCCCCAGAGTTGCTTAAGGTCAGGAGACTGATGGCCACTCCAGAAACTTTTTCTGCTGTAACCACTGGAAGGTCAAATTGGCCATGTGCTTAGGGTCATTTTCATGCTGGAAAGTCCAACAGCATCCCATGCACAGCTTTCGTGCAGAAGAATGCAAATTATCTGCCAGTATTGTCCGATAACATGCTGCATTCATCTTGACATCAATTTTCACAAGGTTCCCTGTGCCTTTAGAGCTCACACCCTGCCAAAACATCAGTGATCCAACACCATGCACAGTGGGGATGGTATTCTTCCACTATTGGCCTTGTTGACAATTCCTTAAACATAGCGCTTATGGTTGTGACCACTCCAAATAACAGAGAACCAAAAGCTGTAAGGCAAGTCAAGGTTGTGCTAATTTTTTTTCAAGTATTGTTGTATTGTGGTTCTTCAAAACACCACACCTTCTCTCAAGTTAGGGGTGGCCGAATAGTAGGTTTATGCACCAGCAGCATCAAAAACCTGTTAGCTGCTTTGTAATGGCATTTTAGCAGCTGCTCTCTTAATGCGATGAATGTCTGGCAGTAACCTTCCTCATTATGCCTTTATCTGCACGAACCCGACTGTGCTCTGAATCAGCCACAAATCTCTTCACAGTACAATGATGCTTACGTTTTCGTGAAATATCTAATGTTTTCAAAACTTCTCCAAGGCATTGCACTATTTGACACTTTTCACAGGTGTCCGTGATTGATTTCAGTGATCCGATATCAAATAGTTACCATGGCAAAATCCCTGATACCCAATCATGTCTCGTGAAAACAAAGTATTGGATTACTTAATACTATAGTATATGTAAAACACTGTTAATTTGTATTTCAGTTTATTTTTTACTTAGTCTATTATAGTCTATAGGCCTAATTGCCATTACTCTGTGTAAACAACTGGATCAGCTATAAGTGGGGAAATCCAGGTGTGAGAATGGGTCTCTGTAGAAATGCGCGAGAGAGAAAGCTGGCGGCTTAAGAGTTAACGGCAGCGGAGTGCAATCGTTCTTTTGGAAAAGCAGGGTGATCGTATTAAAATATTGAAGTACTCCAGGCTTTCATTTAATACTTTCTTCTCATTTCGAAATTTAATTAGGAATAACCAAACCACATCTGAATAACAATAAACATGGTAGTTTTATAGTTAGTCTATAGTTCCAATCGAAAGAGTTTAAATAAATAAAAAAATATATTAAAAAATGTTTTTAATTTAATTTAATTGCATTTTGGTCAAATAAAGAAAACATTGTTTTTCAATAGGCCTGATATTGCCTGATATCCTATGATTATTCCTGGGATGGGGACACGCGTGCATTATTCACTGTGCAGATGTAATTGTGGGCTGCTTTGGGAAACATGACTGGTCAGAACTTGAGACAAAATGTTATGGTTGTAAGCAAAGTACTTCAATATTTTAATACGATCACCCTGCTTTTCCAAAAGAACGATTGTTAGGGTTGTAAGCAAAGTACTTCAATATTTTAATACGATCACCCTGCTTTTCCAAAAGAACGATTGCACTCCGCTGCCGTTAACTCTTAAGCCGCCAGCTTTCTCTCTCGCGCATTTCTACAGAGACCCATTCTCGCAGGGCAATAGGCACACCCACTTCCTTAACCTCCAAGCATTTATCTTCCGATGAATATCATGTTTCCAACTGTTTCGCTCCAATGAAAAGCAAGATTTTTAACAATGTTTTTAATTGAGTACCATTTCTGGCGGCCCATATTTGGCCAGTGGGCCATACTTTGCCCCGTGACTGATCATGAAGCTTTGGTGGCTTTGATTTAACAACATTTGTATAATTTTACTTAAGAGTTTTTTAATTACTGTTTATATACATGTTTTTATTGAACACAGGAATAATACAGGAACAATAAACAATTTTGGAAAATTAACATTATTATTTTGTCCATAATATGCATTCATTGCTAGTTAGATATTACAAAATGTCTTTTTTGTATTATTTAAGTTGATGTTTTCCATCCCTGGATCCAAAATGCTAGTTCCTAACGTTTTCTACTTTTAAAACACAGTTTTTGTAGCTTTCAGAAGGTAACATAGTGCAGGATTAAGTCAAAATGTATGACTAATAACAATAACAGCCTAAAACTTATAAATAAATTTCCTGTTGTACAAAAACTGCCTACTAGATATGAACACGCAAAAATAAAAAGTAATCAGACCTTTTTTGGTAGTGGTGAAATACTTGGAGTCTGTCATCTTGGATCCAAATTGTCGGTTCTCCTGCAAGAAAGAAAGAGAATGAAATAGAAAAACAAGTACCCATTATTTTCCTATAAAGGAAAGGGATTCATCAAGGAGACAGGAAAGTAAAAGTGCAA
>JACXGM010026728.1:0-14762 GCA_016801145.1 Umbra pygmaea
CTAGATGTTGTTTTTTAACGAAAACAATAACAATTTATTTTAAATGAACAAATATTATAATTAGACCATAATAGACTAGGTTTAAAAAAAATTGCCAAGGCTATAACAAAAAGTGCATTATGCATCTAATTTCTGGGTGTGCCAGCTGCCTCTTTGGGTGGCACAAGCACACCCTGGCACACCCGTGCCTACGCCACTGCTGTAGATGCTCTACAGACTATTAAAAACAATCTAAAAACTATCAGTAATGATTCAATTAACCATCTACTAAACCCAACCCTAACCTAAACCCCATCCTCTCTCTAAACTTAACCTTTTCCTTTACTCTTACAATAACTCTAATTCTAAACCTCACCCTATACTTAACCTCAGCAAGCATTCACTACACTTTAGTATAAATATCTGTAGATGATCTACATATTCTCATTTTGACTATCCAAATAGAGTGAAACCATGCTTTTTGGTGTGTCTAGGTTTAGTATCATACAATACTCAGTGGACAAAAACGTATCAATTTATTAACCTTCCCAAATATTTAAATGATTTGAATCAAGTTTAATGGTAAGTTGATTAAGAAATAATAATTATTTACAGAAACAACCTGGGAGCAATTAGGGTTTACTGTCTTGCTCAAAAACAGAATGATGGAGGCTTCACCTTGCTAGTGTGTGTGTGTGTGTGTGGGGATGGGAAGGGTGTTGAACCAGGGTCCTAATGGACACTAATCATGGGCCCTAAACAATTAGGCCACCTTGCTGCCCCTAGATAGTGATTGCCTGATGATATTGGGTGCAGACTTGTGGTAACTACTGTCTCTGGGCATGATCCAATTGACAAATATGATCAGTATATTTCTGATGAATGTGTGAGTGTTTGTATGTAAAACCAATTTCATCTCAATGTCTGAGTATATAATGAAATTTACTCAGTAAAGAAATACAAATTTAAAATATGAATTTCAGTTACATACAATATGCATTGGGATTTGACTCCTAGTATTGCTACTGAAATTAATGGAGACACATGGAGAATACATTGAGCAGGCCTAAACCAGAAATATTGAGTCTGAAGGGTACAGTTTAGATCAGTCAGATGGCAGAATTACAGGCATTCTGAATGTGTGTTTACTAGCACAAATACACATGTTCAGAGTGCATGTTACTTGAACACTTGCACACCTTATGTATGTAAAAAAACAAGTGAAAACTATCATAATATGAGTTCTCATCACCTGTTAAAGCACATTTGACATTTTCTGTAACATTATGCAAGGTTTCAACATGTGTTTGTTGGAATAATCGGCAAAAATATAACTTGAAAATGACATAGAGTACCTCAACTCTTTGTAGACGCCATAGTGGAAAAAATACAAAATGTTTTTTAGTTACAAAATGTTTGAGTGAGACGAACGATGACAAGCTTTCCATTTTATTCCCACTTGACAGGTGTTTGCACATGACGCACAGCTCACAGGACACATTTATTTATCATCCCTGCTTTTTTATAGTTTTAAAGTAATGGGAATATTTCCAGCTGTTAAAATGTAGGCTATGTATTATTCCATTTTGCTAACCTCCAATCTGCATAACACATTATAATTTTAAGTGCAAGATCTCTCCTTTTTTTAGAATAAAAAAACAACGGATGATAAATGATTAATTTGTGTTCTAAAACAGACTAATTTTCTTGTTATAAATGTAACTAGTAACTAATTACTTGAAATTTAAAAGTAACACATTAGGTTACATTTTATCCAAAAAAGTAGTCTGACTACTGTAACGTGTTATCCCCAACACTGTTTGTGAATCATTGTGAAGCTTGGGAAGGTAAGGAAATCTGATGTCAAGTATGATATTTAAATACTGGAATGAATGTATCCAAAATAATTCCTACCAAAAGGGAATTATAAGAAACTAAGGCCAACAATTTATACAGCCTATACAACTCTGCAGCATGTATCCTATCTGACTGAAGCTTTGATCCATTGGAAGAAGGTGGTTGATGGTCACTTAAAGATTTCTCACTCAATGTTCTATACTATCCTTAAAAAAATCCAACAATGAGCAAACTATTCAAAAATACTATACTCTACACTTATTCTATATCATATAGTGCTACAGTATAGCCTATCATCATTCCAAATTGCTTGATCATGTTGTTAGCAATAGGCATACTACCATATACTGCAGCTGTGAACATGGCTGGCTAGCAAGGATAGTTTTTACCATAGGTCTAACACACACCTTTTACATTCATTGCTAATATGTATTTTTGTGAAGGCAAATATTTTATCGTCAAAAAAAAATAAACACATTATTTACAATAGGCCTATTCGTGATATTTAGTTGACTGCTTAGCTAACACATGGTTTGTTTGGATTTCGCTAAAGTTAATGTTGCTTGGCTAGTTAAAGTGGCTTGGCTAGTTAGCAAGTCCATTACTTGTGTGGCAGGTGGAAACTTAAAATATATATGCAACTAACATTCTAAATATCAAATTTAGAAGTGGTTCTGATGATCATTAGCTGTTTGCCATTTATAAATGTAATGTTTTCATATAAGATTGGGTTTGACAAAGGTTCAAAATGCTTTCCATTATACTTATTGTACATTGTGCACTAATAGCATTTATATGTCGAATACCATAAACAAATCAGTCAGAGTTAAATAGGGAGTGTATGCAATGCCTAATGTAGAAAATGTGTATATACAGTACCTATTGTGTATACCTGCATATACCCTGCATTAAAAGGGAGTATACATGATTCCCAATGTAGAAAAAGCGAGTATACAATGTATACCAGTGTATATTCCTGGCTACAACACTGTTATGACTGGCCTAGTCAACAAATAATTGAGGATTTGATTTTAAACAAATTATTTATTATTAGATTTTTCTCCAAGCATGTGTTGCCAAGCCAGTCCAATTCTTAGCAAATAGCTTATACACACTTGGAAGGCGACACATTTATAAACAATTCACAGGCACCTGACCTACACATGGAGTCACTTGAGAGCAATCAGACAAGGTAACCCTGTCCCACATTTCACCCAGGCAGCACTGTACCAATTTGCCCTGCCCCATGCTGGGTCTCCAGGCAGCTTTGGAATGCAGTGACCAGGCAATAAACCCTGGCCACGTGGAGGCCCCCCAGAAAACCTTTTGGAGTTTTTTACTATTGTGGAGCACCATATGTAACAAGTGGTACATTTTTGATAATATTTTCATACCCTTCATTTTAATTTGTTACTAAAATGTTCTCTAGGTTGGTTGAACACATGAGCAGAAAATCATAAAGCCCAATCAGCAGATCATATTGTGGGAGGCGGGTTTTAAGGAATGCACATGTGAAGGGAGAAGAAGAAGGAGGTTGGAAAAGGCCGAATTTGCTGTGTTTGCTGGAGAAAGTTTAGGTTCAATTAACCAAAAAACACCAAAAGAAAGTCTAATATGCCCTACACAGTCATTTTGTATTTTCTAATCATCATTTGGAACCATATCAAGCATATCAAAATCCTGTAAGAGAATTCTACCGGAAAATATTACTGGATTTGTATCTAGGCAAATCGTATGAGAAAAGCCCAAACAAGATTATTTAAAATAGTGTCCTAAAAGGACTGTTTTACTGGGGGTGTAAAAAAATGAAATATTGAATAAAGTGCTTCAGTCACCCGGACATTAGCTATGTTGATAACTTCTGTCATGTGCTGAGTGCGGTAGCATCATTGGTCCAGCAAGTAGACTTTGGGACAATACAAGTCATATAATTATGTTACACTACTATCCTATTTGATCTAAATATTGCATTAACAAAATTTTTGCTACCTAGGACATATTAATAAAACTGCCGCTCCTTTTTCCTTCCCAGTGTGTCACGCCCAGCCCAGTGTGGGGGTATATGCACATTAAGTTGGTTGCGATCCGCCATTAACCCAAAAAGAAGAAGAAGAAGAAGAGAGCTGTCGATCATTGCTCAGTGTCACGTTGGATGTATGAAAGAAGTTATATTTACGATTCAGTATGTACATTACGTAACGTTGCTGGAGATCTATCCGGGTGCTACTACATTACGGGGTAATGTTGTGAGAAGAGTGTGGCGTAGGGAGAAGTATGTGTACGAGGCTAACTGTGTATATTCCGATAAGATTTGTTCATGCGTTCTACGCCGCTAAAAGCGCATAGTATTATGTCGGATTCTGTATAGCTTATTTAGTATGCATTGCCCATGTTTGATCAACTGCAACTATATACACGAATGAGTACTCCTGGAGGTTCCACACTAAACTACAAACGTTCCATCTACCTGCCTGCAGAGTCTCCCTCTCTTACACCAACACTAATCGTGACACAGTGGGAAGCAAATGACTGTAGAGTAAGCACCTCGATACAACTCTTTTGCAACTTAGTGTGTGTCACTCACCGATCATAATAAACACAAAGTGCACTTTGTAAATTTCTCCTGTCTAATTGTGTTATCTACTACACAACAGACACAGTTGTAGTTAACTAGCTAGTTGCTTAGCTATCAGGTGAAAAGTCTGACTCAGGGGTGCGTTTCCTGTACAACGATGCAACTCGCTGGTTCAACCACCATAGTACGATGCATCTTTAAAGAAATCAACTAGCTAGTCACTACTGTTTCCCTAAACCCTGGTACCTGTGTCGCAGATCCATGGTTTGAACCACATTGGTTGGAGCTGTCGTTATGATGTTCTTCTTCTTCGAGCTAATGGCGGACTGGTGCTATGAGCACATATCGCCACCTGCTGTAAAGTTGGTTATTTTCTCTTTTCGACTGCGCTTCCTTAGTGACGATGTGGAGTAATTACATTAACAACTCAACATTCATTCTTTGCACAATAAAATATATACATATATAAAAACAATTTTGTCTTCTCTGATCCCAAAATCCATAACTATTAATTTCACAATTTCATATGTATTAATTTCTTATTGAATATGAATGAGCACAATTAAAATGAAAATAAATGATGGGTTTTAAAAACACTGTGATTGTTATATTGTGGACACATGTTGCATATTTTGCTTAAGATCATTAGCCTACCTATTTAAGTCCCCTTGCCATACAGCTATGTGTTCATATGACCTGTCGGAATTTACGCAAATTTTCAAAAAATGAAGTTACAGTTCTTTTGGAGTACGTGGAGAATAATAAAATCCAGCTGAAAATTCAAGCGGAAAATTGTGTTACAAATGGTAATAAAAAAACCTGGGCAGAAATCACCCAAAAAATAAATGCTGCTGGCTATGGTTAAAGTGTGACAAAACGGAGGGCTGCAGCACTTCGAAGGGAGAATAATTGCGTTCATCACGCTATTGTATCGTTTCAAATAATTTGTAATAAAAAGCAAATTGTGTAAAACCTGACCACCTCGACTTTAAGTCATCCAAATCACTTACAGTGGATGGTGAAAGCTTCGAAATAAATAGGCTATAGGGTCGATAGGTCTGAATAGAACACATCCCAGCTGCTGCGAAATCAATGACGTCGACACAACAAACTAACAAGGAACGATGCTTCTAACCACAGGTCAGGAGCTGTCGTTCTAACCACACAAGTTTGCGATGCAGTTTGCGAATGTTCGTTTGAACTATGGTTTCGGGAAACACCAAATCGTTGGACTATGTTAGTAACGACAGAACTTGCGACCATAGTTGGCTAACGATGCTTTCGGGAAACGCACTCCTGAAGTAGTGATGGGCGATTCATGAACGATTCGTTCATTTTAAACGAATCTTTTAAAAGACCGGTATGTACGATTCATACTGGATCGTTCATTTCGTTCATTTTCGCGCAGGCACATTACTTCTATGACCCATTATACTGCTCGGTACTAGTATCTGAATTGTTCAAATCGTTCATTTTTGCGCAAGCGCATTACTTCTATGATCCAGTATACTGCTCGGTACTAGTATCTGAATCGTTCAAATCGTTCATTTTTGCGCAAGCGCATTACTTCTATGATCCAGTATACTGCTCGGTACTAGTATCTGAATCGTTCATATCGTTCTTTTTGGTGCAAGCGCATTACTTCTATGATCCAGTATACTGCTCGGTACTTGTATCTGAATCGTTCATATCGTTCTTTTTGGCGCAAGCGCATTTCTTCTATGATCCAGTATACTGCTCCGTACTGGTACATGAGTCGTTCATATCGTTCTTTTTGGCGCAAGCGCATTACATCTATGAATCAGTATACTGCTCGGTACTAGTATGTCGTACTAGTACATTGCCCGGTACTGGTACATGAGTCGTTCATTGAGTCCTTTTTCGCACAGGCGCACTACTTCTATGCTCCAGTATACTGCTCGGTACTGGATCGTTCATATCGTTCATTTTGGGGCAGGCACATTACTCTATTATTCAATACGATAGTTATTGGATTTGCACATGTTTGCTCATCACTGTAGACTGACTTAACTAGTCCGAACAAATTACTTATTTGACAAATGCACCTTTATCATAGTTTACATATGGATCTGTCTGTTGATCCTATTACAGGATTATGTACAAAATAAATATTTTAAGCTTTATGTTAATTGTTACGAAGTCATATGACGCTGGATATTTAAAATAATGAGTTTACTACACACGTATGTATCCGTATTACTGCTTGGCCACTGAACGTCTTTGGTATAATTAATTGATTATACGGTAGGCTGTTACATTTTTTCTATGCGCACTGCCTCAAATGAACAAATGTTTGAATAATATAAATTTCAGTCTGCGGGATGGAAATGAACAACACACTTGACATACACTTATTTTATTGCCTCAAATGTAAAACTTTCTACCAGACGTCGTATGAGATCAGTTCATTATCTTAAATGTTTTTGGATTTGCGCAGGTGCATTACTTCTATGATCCATTAGGCCTATATGGTTAATTAACTTAGTTATTTCCTTCTTTTTTTGTGAAGGCTTATTTCTATGATCCAGTACATACGGTACGGATCAGTATACTGATTCTTTTCATTCATTTCGATCTGCGCATGCGCAAATGAACGATACGAATCAAAATGATTAATTCATTTGAATGAACGAGATTCAAAGATACGATTCAGGAAAAGAATCGAACTTCCCATCAATACTCAGAAGTGCAATGGCAATTTGACATGAGCTGCATCACTTCTAGCCCCGACCAGACTGATATGTTTCACACGCATGCAAATAATAGCCACAAGGAGCTCAATAACATTAAGAACAGTGTCATAACCTGACAGATTATCTAGGTGTAAAGCAAATGCAATTCATTTGTCTAATAAATTCATGTCTAGATGTATGTGTTTTTTATATTTTTTCTTGCTGTGGCGCAAAGCTGTACTGTGATTGGATGACTATACGGGACAAAGGATGTCCCGTACGGGACAAATCAATTTAGTCCAAAATACGGGACGTCCTGGCTAATACAGGATAGTTAGCAACCCTAGTTGCAGCTACCTGGCCATTAGTCAAATTTTCCCTGCCACAGTGACCAATCCACTAGCACCTGGGATCTGATGGAGGCTGTCATCAAAAGGTGTATGGTAGATTTGTTTAGTTTTGATTTCTTTATCAGATCCCTTTAACCTGAAAGATGGGTACAGTTTAAGATATGAGGGTACAAATTTGATTTGAAGAGTTATAATTTCACATGATTTTCTTTCTCCATTCTGTAAAAGCTGAAGTGTAAACAGATGTTGAAATTAAAGGTTGGTTTAGGACCAATAATCATTAATATTATAATTGTGTTGGGAGGGTAAATCAATGGGAATATATACAGAATAAATATATATTATATTCTGTAACTTTGATAGGGCCAAATACATTAATGTGTAATTATTTGTAAAATAAGTAGTGTTTAGATTATAGGAAGGTGTAGCAGCTGTGCATGTTTGACTGTGAAAGATCGGTAACTGTGCGTAATGGATATTTTGCCGCATTACGTAGACAGACTTACAACATGGCCATTCAAATGTGAGCTTTGTACGTATTGAATCGCCGTTCTACCAGAATATTTCCAAGAAAAGACCAATCAGTTACAATATAAAGTACTTGGGGAACAATTAATTCTGGCATACCATGCTACGTTATTGAGGTTAAGGTTAGGGTAAGGTGACGTTAAGGTTAAGGTAATGTTAAGGTAAACTGACTTTTTTAACTTTTTGTAACCGTGCAAGTCTTCCCTGACTTCGGAAACGTACGTGTTGTTTTGTTATGTGCATTTGGTTTACGTATCGCCATGAGAACAGCCTATACCACACCCCCATCAGTCCAGGGGGAGCGCCGTTACATTTACATATCAATACAAATCTAATTTAAACACTCCTTATCTCTCTCTCTCTCCCTCTCCCCCTTCTTCCTCTCTCTATCTTCCTACTTCTCTCCATCCTAGGATCCCCACTAGGAGGAAAGAGTTTGGGAAAGGGAGTTTTGGTCAGGTATGTGTTTTAAGGCTAGACTGCCATGTTTTAACTGTCACCACAGGGATTGCCTGTTAGGAGAAAACCTCTCTGCATAGTAGCTGGTATGATTTGACTATCACTGCAGAATTCATTCAGATTGGGCGGAAGGGAGGGTTTTATCTAAATTTGCAAAGCTAGCTCTGTGTACCTGCACAGGGTAGAGAAAAGAGGGTCACACATTAATTAGCCATGTTGCATACTTATGCATATGCCAGCTGTATTGTATATTTAGCTTTGTTTTGTAGCTAGTTATGTAGCTGGTTATGTAGCTGGTTATAAACACTCTGAATATTGTTATAGGACTGTGCAACAGTCCTAAGGCACTAACATTATTTGAAGCTATTATGGTGAATAAATCAATTTTGTCAGTCCCATACATGATGATTTGCTAGTAAAACCCTTATAACATGACTAAAACAAAATACTTTCAAGTATCATGAGGAGGAGCTATGAGAGTCTCATGAAGAAGCGCTATGACAATATAATTTGGTAGAGCTATGTGGCATAGTGGTGTGGGCATCTGACACAATCCCTCACCCACCAAGATGAAAGCTCTGTCCTGCTGTCTGTGAGCAAGTGCGTGAAACCAATTTGCTCCAGTTCATTGCTGCAACTGAGAACTAGTTCTTAGTCAACTTGATAAGAATGTATCATGAAAAAGAGCAATAAAAGTATTGCAAGGTGGAGCTATGAGAGTACCACGAGGTAAGGTGATCACAATATCATGATACAGAAGTAGCTATGACAGTATCATGAGGTTGAGCTATCTCTGTGTCCCTTTCCTCCTGGTCTCCCTCCATTTCTACCACTCTCCAACCTCTCAGTTCCCAGATCCCTTAGCATGGTAATGGTGCCAGCTGTGAGTAACAGATGTTACCTCGGCTGGTGATGCTGGTCTATCCCCCGACGGCCCATTCTGAGGAAAGGTAGAGGGGAACAGAACAGAGAAGAAAGCCTGGAAACAAGGGCTTCGCCCAGAGCCAAGAAGCAAGGCTGTCTTTGAAATAATACTGACACTGTTGGCTAGCTTTCAAACATGATAATACTGCACAGGATCCACAAATTCATCATCATGATTTTAGTTAGATATATTTTTTGTTAAAAAAAAATTGATGTGATTTTTCAGAGAAATTCGGAACAATATAGAAATGATTTTTGTGACTAGAAATCATTAGAAACCAATGTCCATTCTAAGGATTCTATATGGACATTAAATATGTTCTATAGTGTCCTATTTGTCAATACTCCAGGTTGCAGGGAGGAGATTCTGGGAGCAGGAATAGCCCAGGGATTCTTGCTAGCAAACTTGGAACAACTGTGATTTGACAATGAAGTATAGAGAGGCTCGCTAACTACTGAGCTCAAAGAAGCTACTGCATTTCTGTGTTATAGTGAGCTGCTGTCAGCTTGTCTAAACAGCACAGGATTTAGCCTACAAATAGAGTATAAGTGAATTAGCTACTAATTAGCTAGTCTACAACTTCTACAGCATGTTAGCTACCTATATAACACTACTCAAAACTGCCATGCCTGTTGTTATAGAGATGCATGATGATCAATGAATTGGACAATATACACAGCAAAATTTTCTAATGTTGATTTTTCAGTGTTAACTGGGTCAATATCACTGTAGGGTGCCTTTTGGTGTCCTGAACATAAAATAACTAATTTGCCATGATAACTTAACATACAAATGACTCTGAAAGGGTGTGTTATATTATACCAAGTAATTTATTCATAACAGAAGCATTACTTGGCTCTTTTAGATACATTTTCAAGATTTTCTTTAGTTTTGTATAAGAGGATGTATGTTATTTTGCTATGTCCCTGGCACTGCTCATTAAAATTTGAATGAATGTAAAATAGTCAAATCATAATTTTTTTTAGTTTTCCTATTAATGTTTTGTTAAATAACATATTACTCAAATTGGAGTGTATTGATCGTTTTGTAATAAAACTATTTTTTTATTTAATAAAAAACAAGAGTTTGTCCATGTCCCTTGAATGGTTGTCCACCCTGTCGTATTGCGGATTCTCTCTTTTTAAGAAAAGGCCATCTCCAATAATGACATCAGGACAACAGATTTTTTTTTATCTCTTCAGTGGTGGGAATTTCAACTGCTGAGGTGAGTAGCTGCTGACATTCCAACTGACAAATTTCCTTCATATAAGTTTGTTTACTTGTTTTGCCTAAGCTTAACATGTCCACCCTGTTGGCATAAAATATACTGGAAGTGAATAAAATACAATATTTTCAAAATATGTACGTTTAAAATACCAAAATCTCTTCAACAACTAGACTAACTATTTAGCTAGTCACAGTTTGTTGTAAGCTAATTTGCTATTTGAAGCTCAAAATGTCCACCCTGTCGTTGTTCCAAAATGTCCACCCTGTCGTCCACTTAGACTCGATAGGGTGGACACACACAACAGGGTGGACATAGCATTCATTTGTAGTTAATATGGCAATTTATAGTAAAGTTATCGGCATTAATAATACTACTACTGCTATTAATACTACTACTACTACTACTACTACTAATACAGTACTACTGCTGCCACTACTGCTACTACTATTAATAATACTACTACTAATAATAATACTACTACTGTTACTACTACTAATACTATAGGTACTGCTACTACTACAACTCGAATTCTGGAGAAGTTAGGGTGTTTTTTAAGTTTGAATAAAATGAAAACTGAAAGACTTTCAATTCACATGAGCCAATATTTTATTCACAATAGAACATAGATAACAGAACAAATGTTTAAACTGAGAAATTTTAAAACGTTATGCACAAAATGAGCTCATTTTAAATTTGATTCCTGCTACAGGTCTCAAAAAAGTTAACCAAAAAGAGGGGGCATTTTTACCAACAGTTTGAAGTCTGGGCATCAAGGTTATAAGTCTCTGGAGTTTTGGTGTTGGAATTTGGTCCCATTCTTGCCTTAATATAGGTTTCCAGCAGCTGGAGAGTTCATGGTTGTCTTTGACTTATTTTTAATGATGTGCCAAATGCTCTCCATAGGTGAAAGATCTGGACTGCAGGTAGGCTAATTCAGCACCCAGACTCTTCTACAACAAAGCCATGCTATTGTAATAGGTAGAGTATGTGGTTTTGCATTGTCCTGCTGAAATACACAAGGCCTTCCCTGCAATAGATATCGTCTGGAGGGGAGCATATGTTTCTCTAAAACATCTATACCTTTCAGCATTCATAGTGCTTTCCAAAACATGCAAGCTGCCCATACTGTATGCACTTATGTACCCCCATACCATCAGAGATGCTGGCTTTTGAACTGAACGCTGATAACATGATAGAAGGTTTCCCTCCTTTTTAGCCCAGAGGACAGGGTGTTGGTGTTTTTCAACAAGAATATCAAATTTGAACTTGTCAGACCATAGAACACCTTTCCACTTTGAAATTGGCCATTTAAAATTAGCCTTGGCCCACAGGACACGACGGCGCTTCTGGACCATGTTCACAAATGGCTTCCTTTTGGCATGCTAGAGCTTTAGTTCGCATCTGCAGATGGCACGCCAAATTGTGTTTACCGACAGTGGTTTTCTGGAAGTATTTCCTGGGCCCATTTTGTAATGTCATTGACACTATCATGCCGATGAGTGATGCAGTTTCGTCTGAGGGCCAAAAGACCATGGGCTTCCAATAAACGTCTTCAACCTTGTCCCTTATGAACAGTGATTTCTCCAGTTTCACTGAATCTTTTGGAGATGTTATGCAATATAGATGATGAGATTTACAAAGCCTTTTGTATACAATTTGATGTTGAGGTACATTGTTTTTCAAGTATTTCACAATCTTTTTACAAACTCACAGATTGGAGAGCCTCTGACCATCTTTAATTTTGACAGACTCTGCTTCTCTGAGACATCCCTTTTATAGCTAATCATGTTACAGATCTGATATCAATTAAATTAGTTTGTTGCTAGATGTTCTCCCAGCTGATTCCTTTCCAAATATCTTGCTTTTTGAGCCATTTGTTTGCCCCGTGTCATTTTTTTTAAATTAGCTTATTTAGTGGATAAAACTTTAAGATTTCTCAGTTTAAACATTGATTTTATTCAAATACAAAAAACATCCAAACCTTTCTGGAATTCGGGTTGTACTAATACTTCTACTTTATATAATTTTTACTACTTGTCCAATTATTAAAACATTCCCACTTGTCCAATTATTCTGACTACTTCAACACATTTGAAGGCGGTCGCATTTTCTCCCTCTCCCTTCCCTTATCTTCCCTGCTCGCTCTTGTCTCGTCTTTGTCCTGTACTCTGAGAGCCTCTCGCAGCACTGCTTTCCAAACTAAGGAAATTATGGATTTGATCAACTGGTCTCTAAACGCAATTGACACCATATTCTCAACGCTTAGCTTGGGTTCGGGGGAACCTGACTGCCCTGCCGGAACGTTTACAGCTGGCTACACGATGGACGCATGGGCGAGGTGGCGGGTCGTGTGTCTGGCAGCTCTTTCTATGGAGGACGTTGAAGATATCTACCTATTCGGAACCATGATAACAGGTCTTCTGCTGATGGGATTAGGCGTTGCCCTGGTTTATCGAGAAATTAAGAAGACGGTGACAGCTGTTCATTGTCCCACAGGGCTGCCCGTCATGATTGAAACTGTGGGCAGAGCCGTTTGCACTCAGACTGGGTCTATAGACCACAAGTTAATTAACATCACCAAGAAGCTCTCAGCTTTGCACAGGAAAGTGGATCGTCTAGGAGACCAAAATGGACCAAATTGACTCAAGAAGGGACCAGACGTGCAGATTGGAATGCGGCTGCTACCCCAAGAAGTCAACACATCTTATCTATTTCGGCTCCCCCACAACCAACCACTGGCCTTTAACAAGGCACGGTTGGATTAACATTCTCCCGGACAGCGCTGCTGACAGAAATGCTCTTGTTTTTGTTCCCTCCCCCCCACCACCAGACACCTGGTGATTGTGACTCTGTCTGGGACAGGACCAAGGCTGCCCCGTATCGACATCCTGTGGACTTGTCTCCTTGGGATGGTTGCCAGCCACGGAAAAATCTCCAGGCCTACACACACACACAAACTCACACACATGTACAGATACACCTCCCACACCCCATCCCCCGCCTTCGCAGCTTCATACCCGCCAGCCTGATAAGACGGGTCTGTGGATAGCGCCTACGAAGGCTGCAGTCCAAGATGGCTGCCTGTCTGGCTGGTTTCCTTTCCCCTTTTCCCGCACCCACCACCCCTGTTGCGAGTCTTGTTCAGAGTGTTCGGACTGTGCTAATGTTGCTGAGGTGTTTTTTTCATGTTACCACACTGTACCCACGAAGGGGCATAATATGGGGCTGCTCTTTTTTTCCCCCTAATCTTTCCTCATGTAATGCTGTATTGTTTTTCTAATCCTGTCTTCCTGTCCTGTCTACCCGACGTTTGTGATGTTGTGTTATGGACAGGTTGATGGCTAATTTCACTAGTACTTGTGACTATGTGACAATAAAGTTGATATTTGATTATTTGACATTTAAGCTATCAATCCAGTTTAGCTTTAGCGATTTAACTATTCAGCATTCACACGCATTTTCAGCAGGAAATGCTTTTTAGTTCATGTAAAATCAAATAGCACCACACTGGAATACATTCAGGCAAGGGTCAACTGAAAGGTCAAATCGTGTTCTGAAAACAAATGTCTTTTCTTTTCTCTAAATGTCAGTTTGTGGCAAGTTGTTACACATGTCGTAAATGTTACAAATTTACAGAATTGATTTACTTCAGTATTTCTTGGCCACAAATAAATAAAGTTTATACCTTTAATGTAATTTCTATTTCATTTGTTTAATATTATTACTTTATTTATGTTTATATTTTGCTTAAACGACGGGCATGTTTTTGAACTCCCTGCCTGTTTTCCTCTCAACTTTTTTGGGTTATATCAATGTGATTGAAATGTAATTATATATATTTTTTGAAGTTGAATAAATGTTTCATTGTCATATTTTGTCATCCTTTTTGTGTTCTGCTTTATGTGTCCACCGCGTCGTGTGCTTGTCCACCCCGTTGTGTGCTTGTCCACCCTGTCATCTTGGTATTTAAAAATAATAATTCAATCATACCTATATAATCTAATAGCTGGGTGTGGGGGCAATAACTTGCAAACAAAAAACTGCATCCAAATATCAACATTTTCTCCAAATAAGAAAAAAATAATGTGTGAATTGAATTAGTTTCTTAAAAAAACACATGGTTTGCGTAAATATTTTATGTATTAATAATTTGAAAGCAAACAAATAA
>JACXGM010026729.1:0-14762 GCA_016801145.1 Umbra pygmaea
GTAGCTTGTAAATACACATTGCATTCAATTGCAGCCAGACACACGGCTGTCTTGCCATAATAAAACATGTTAGACTGCTTTACAACTTTGACTAATAATACCAGTTTAAAAAATACATTTAGAAAACGCTGTCAAGTTCCTAATATTGCTCAAAATCTACCTACCTTCATCAATGTATTGCAAAAAGCAGTTATTCTACTATAACAACATCAACAATAAATTAGACATTATAAACGAAAAATGTCAAATGTCATCACCTCAATCCCGCAATAGACAATCAAAAGCAATGAAGAAAATAATGTATTGACAAGCCATTTTCCACCATTTCCAAAAGCTTGCAAATTACACAATAATTCAAAACTGACAATGCTGATATTTTTTACCTGATTCAGAAAAGTTTGTCAGGCACACGCACCTGCAAGGCTGTATAGGCGGCAAGACAATTTTACTCTGCTGCAGCTATAGGCTGAGTGGCATCGGCGGTCGAATGTCTCGGTGTTACCGGCAATGTTGGCGAGGCAGCCTCTGTGGCTGGCGTCTCCATTTCCGCGCCACTTTGAGTTGAGGATGTGCAAAACCCCACTTTCTAACAACCATAATTGAGCTGTGAAACTTCTTTCCGGTGGAAACCATCTACTACTAGGCTACATTTGAACCATAGATTCAAATTGAGCCGCCTTTCTACTGTGTGAAGGCCAATCAACGTATGATTTTTACCAATGTGTGACTTTTATATGTTAACCCGCTGGTTTTGATTCCTGTGCAGCGGCACAGCGTAATAATCAACGCAACAAATCGCAGCTAGGCCTGACTGTGGAGGGATTTGTAGGACACATACTGGAATCAAAACTGAGGGGGCAGAATATTCTAACTGAGGGGGCATTGCCCACTTTTGCCCCCTCGTGCAGCCGGGCCTGCTTCATGCTGATGGTGTATAACCATTGTATTTATTGTATTCTTTCATTTGCAACCCTGACAGTGTTAAACAGTCATGGGAGCAAATAAAAAATGTACAGGGTGTGTAAATTAATCGTTACAATACTTGGTTGTTTAACAAGTTCTGTAAGAAATAGGAATAGTACAGGTATATATGTTCTCGATATATGGTATCTACAGAGAAAGGGGATACATTTATGTTGATCCATATCAAACAGACCATACATTAAAATACCTTTCACAAACAAACGCAACACTATACATAAAGTCTGTACCTGTAAGCGCACAACTTCGATGTATCGCACTCCACTGGCACATACAGATCAAGAATGTGTTGGCCTATTACGCCCGTTTCGTTCTACTACACTGCTAGCCTCCCGTGATATTCGCTGGGGTCACGTTGGCGGCTAATTTTGCGCATACACTTAAATGTGTAGGCGTGGATCTAGATGTTGTTTTTTAACGAAAAAAATAAGATTGTTTTTAAAAATGAACAAATATTATATAATTAGACCATAATAGACTAGGTTTAAAAAAAAACTTTGCCAAGGCTATAACAAAAAGTGCATTATGCATCTGATTTCTGGGTGTGCCAGCTGCCTCTTTGGGTGGCACAAGCACACCCTGGCACACCCGTGCCTACGCCACTGCTCATAACATGTGTATTTATTCTCAGTTAATTTCCATTAATTAGGATTAAATTAAATACCATTAAATGAGTTGTTCTGTGTTGTCATAGCCAACATGATCAGCCTGGCAGGAACATTAACTTCATTAACAGCCTGCTTTTTCTCATCAGCCTGTGAGCAATATATACATTCATATCAGCCTGTGAGGAACGTATGTAACATTATCAGCCTGGCAGGAACATTAACTTCATTAACAGCCTGCAAGGCACCTGCTTTTTCTCATCAGCCTGTAAGAAATGTATACATTCTTATCAGCCTGTGAGGAACACATCATCCTGAGGCAGCCAGTGAATAAATGCTTTCAGGGGGTAAAAGAAGATCGATGGTGTAACTTTCCAAGGAAATAAGTTAAAAACCTTTGAATGTGGTGGGTCGTATATGTGGGTTCATCAGAGCTGGAAATATCATGCCTCGAAGTTGGTCGTTATTTTTCAAACGCCCCCCCAAGGGCCCTTCAACACCCCCCTTTCCAAAATAGTGCTTCCAGCACACCCGTCATCCTCCGAACGTCCCCTGGGTTCCCTGAACGCCCTCGGTTGAAAAACACTGGTTTAGTGATCAATCAATGGATTAGTAGTACCCACAGATCTTGAGTTGTATTTGGCTCTTTACCACCCGTGCAGAGGCTCCACTGTAATTTTTGATTTTCTTGATGACATTTAAAAAGTTAGGAAATTATAAAAAAAATATTTGACCAACTATAGACATTTTGATGATTAAACCTCACCTAAACATTTTGTTAGGAATTCAGCATCTCAAAACCCCCCAAAAACATTCTTCCTTTTCAGAGGTAAAATGGGGAAAGCTTAAGGAGGATTAGACAACTCATACTGGGTATCTGCCTGTCTGTGTACTGTTTGTGTGACTGGAGCTGTCTGTTATGCATCAGATGTGGCTCGTTTTAACGCATCGATGCAGTAACACTGGCATGTACATCTCTTCGATTCAGTATTGAAATGTGCTTTTTCTAACAAAATGTGGAAAAAGTGTAGTGCTATGAATACTTTCCGAATGCAGTGTACAAGTACCAAATGTTTTTATATTTCCAAATCATTCTTCTGCTTTTTTCTTAGCTGCTCTTTATTCTGCTCATGACATGACACATGTTACTAAATCAATGAGGACTGGTGGTTTAAATCGGCCGTCCTACACACATAGTAGCTAGAATGTCAGACACAGTTGAAAACCTTGCTGTGTATGATAGGAGACGGGCTCAGGCACACACACCACATACCGCTGATGTTACCAAGCCTTGCTGCGCACCACCGGTACTATTTTGCGGCTGTCTGCGGGCACTCAGTGCGAGAGTCTGAACTTCTAGATTGTGACAGGTGTCCCAGAGTGGGACTTCTGTTCCTTATGGACTGAGTATTGGACTCCTTGGTATAAATGTATTTTAATTGTATTAGGGCCAGTGTTTATGTACTGTTGTTTTGGGTTGTTGAATGACTATTTGAGTGTTCCATTATGTGTGTGAGCCTTTCTCTCTTTTTTCTGGTACTGATTGGGGACTGAGTTGATCTAATTATCCTAATCACTTTTAGCTGGTTAGCTCAGTTCCTATATTAGTCCAGGTGAATGAGAGGAAGGTGCGGTTCATTATTATATTGTTCATTGAAGACGTGCGGTGTACAATCAGGTTTGGTATCTCATTTACATTATATTGGACTCTCTACGTCGTGTTCCTTGCCATGTTAGTTGTTAGCTGTAAGTAGACAGTACCCATATATATTCTGCGTATTTCCAGGTAGATAGCTATACGGGTTCGGGCCGCGGTTAAGAGCCCAGTAATTAGCATTACGCCTGAAGTTGTGCCTATATATATGTATGGGGTTTCGTCCTATATGTGTACTATTTGAGATACTGTATATTAAAACCTGCAAACGTCCTCCTGCCTGTGGTCTTCCTTCCTCTACACCACACCTCAAGTCGTGACATAGATGGGTGAACTGTATACGTTGCCTGCTTGTTGGTTTACAGCTAGTGATCAGTTAATGAGGGTTGGCTATCAGTCGGAAAAAGTAAAAATAAACTCTCAGCATCCCTAAAGACAACGACTCTTTTCCAGATATATTTTGAGGTGGAAAAATGTGTCTTATTTGGCCCAAAACGGTGTTATTATATTGCAATCAGTATTGTTCATAATCGAACAATTAGCTTAACGTTAGCTTACATTGTTATAAAATATGACTGTAACGTTATCTGACAGGACAGTTAACGTTGTAAACTAGCTTACTTATGCATTACCTTAAGCTTGCTTTTCAACAGAGATTTCGTTCTGCAGTTCGGCACTGTTCAACTTCAGTTCGGTTCAGTTGTTGACGGACTGCTTAGTGCTGCAGACTTTGAAAAAAAAACTCCCCACTCTGCCTCTGATTGGCTGTGAGGTTTAAGCATTAGGAGTGATGATTGGTTCCAAAGCTAGTTGTGAAGTTGCAAACCATGGGTAAAATGCTGTGTTGGCCATGGCCACGACACCCCCCTCCCAAAATATTTTCTCATCTGATCTTCACGAATCACGTAGGTGACCCATTTCGGTTTCAAAAAAGTGAGATTCACCTAAAGGTGAGGAGTTTGCATGCCTGCAAATGTTCAATTTTAAATTCCTCACCAGCTCACTAATGTGTATTAAAGCAGAGATTATCATTTAACCACATTCCCAGGTATTTATGGGTATAGATAAGTTCTAAAACAAAAGAGTAATCATGTATTGTGTCATTAGCATAACAATGACATTTACATTTTTGAACAGAATTACAGATATAATTAATGTACAGAGTAAACAATAAAAGACCCAAAATTGAACCATGTGGAACAATATCAAAATCAACTTTTCCCCGATCAGCAACAATAGCCTGTGATCTATCGCTAAGATAATTCTGAAACCATGCATGTGTCCATGGCAAACCCTATTGAGATCAATATTTTAAGCAGCAGAAAATAAGTAACTGTGTCAAAGGCCTTCGACAGATTAATAACAAATAAAGCAACACAGTTTAACTTAATATCAACAGCCTTGTCACGGTCTCACTTGTGGAGACCTGATATATGTGTAATGTTATTTTTCTTTCTCCCTTATGTGGTATGCTTATTACCAGTGCATATTGTTTAGTCTGTGTTCTTGTCATGGTTCATACCACATTATCTCTTTAATAAGTATCCCAGCTGTATGCAGTTATTAATTAGTGTGTTATTTCAAGTCCTATTGTTTTTCGTCAGCTGTCGGTCATTGTCCCTGTCAGGTACGTGTGTATATTTCGTGTGCCAGTGCCATCTCTAATTGTAATCTATTCTATTACTGTTTTTCCCCTCATGGCAGATTTATTTTGATGAAGTGTTTCCCTGATTAAACACTGTTAAATTTCAAAGTTTTTGAGTCTGTCTACATTTACTCTGCATTACGCATAGATCCCAATCGATACAAGCATTGATCATGTCGTTCACAACCATTGAAAATGAAGTGATGGTACTGTGTCCTGGTCTATGCAGTTGTTACTGTAGCTAATGAGTGCAGCTTTACATTTATTAGTGACTTTAAAATGTTTGCCAGAAAAGACAGTCTAGTCAAATAATTACAATCATTCAGACATTAATCTTGTAGCATCTTTTTTATATGTTCACAAGATTTAAGTGTCTATGTAACTTTCCCAGACTGCTTTCGTGTCCTGTCCACTCTCTGTGACACTTAGTGTCAGATTTCATAGTAGTTTGATCTGACTGCTGTCCATGGTGGTAAATATCAGAGTGGTATTTGCATTTGAGATGGACTTTAATTGTGCAACATAATCTCTTTAATTATTTGGAAATTACTGTAGGTTTCTTGGAGCCATAAGGGTTGAGAACCCTGCTCTTGTCATCTCTTTCTAAATCTCTCTCTCTCTGTATATTTATACATACTGTATATATCAATCTATATCTTTCTATGTCAAGACATAATACAGTAGCTTACTAATCATAGACTTCAATAAGGCTCCCTGAAATTGTAATTTACCGAATAGTGTGGGTGGCAAAAAGCAATGAAAAAGGGAGGGAGGAGGAGAGAGAGCACAGCGGTTCAGTAGCAAATTAAACAGGGGGAAATATCCGTTCCAACGTTATTGCAATTACTGTGTAAGATGGAAGATCAAAACAGATTTCAGTAACTCATTTCCAGTTCACTGTGTATTGTGAGTAATCCTCTGAAGAGTGATCTCACAGTCTGACCGACTACTGGTAAGTGTGTTAACTGATGTCCCTTTAGAGCGGAGATGTGAGCAAGGTCTGGATGCAGTGCCTGAAATACAAAATGCACTCATTTGAATAGTCCAGTGCATTCTCTGTGTATAATTTGCATGATATTCCTGTTTTAGTTTCCAAGGTTTTCTGGCCACTGAAGAGGTGTCATCAATCATCTTACCCATTTCTCACTCAGGCCCCAGTAATCGCTTTGTCCAAAACTATCATCCTCACTTCACTACACATTGAGTCAGGGTTTTACACTTTGCAGACTTGCAAAATTCAGGGTGAACTCTGTCATATTTTTAAGAGCCTTAAAAAAAAAAATATATATATATATATAATACACACATAAAAATAGGTTTTCCGATACGTGAGTCGGAACTCTTTTTGTTTTTGGGGGGAACAATTTGTGAAGAGTACGCTGCTACTAAACAGCTGCTCAGTCCAGCGTGTCTGAGGAGTCAGATTGACACGGCCCCTTGGCGTGGATGACAGCCCATGCTTCTGACAAATAGAGAGAGGGAGAAAGGGGTAGAGAGAGGTAAAGAGAGAGGCAGAGACCAAGGCAGAGACGTGAAAAAGGCGAGCCCGAGGCAGGAGAATTCTTATCTCCCTCTTCTCTCTCACCTGTCAGCCGGTGTTGACAGCACTATGAGATGTTATTGTGGTAAAGCCCAGCTGGGTGGTTCCTAGCGTCTCTCTACCTACTCGTCTGGCTCTAACCAAACACAGCCTGATGCACACATATACATTTTAGGACTCTCTATCATTGTGGGGACACAGTTGTTCTCATTCAACATTATTTTTCTCTCACCCTCAATCTATACTGTAACATTAAACTTACCCTAACACCAAATATTACGGGCGGATTTGTGGTCCACACCACAAAAATAAAGCTTAAACACACACAGTTCAAAGACACATTGTCACATTTAAAATACCAATAGCAGTTGATATGATCTCTCCAACAGAGTCATATGCACTGGGCCGCCCTCCGTTTGTGTCGACCCTCTTATCGTGGTAAATTATTTTTAGTTAAACAGTCTTTGCTTGCCATCGACATAAATGCTGATCACATACTCTGACAGTTTATTATTATGATGATTATCATTAGTTACCATTCAGCAGCCACCACCCCCCCCCCCAGCGTCCCAGAGCCACCAGATGTGTTTTAGCTCAGCAAGTTCCGTAGCTCTCAGAAACCAATCAAGTTCAATCAAATGTATTTTACCAAGCCCTTTTCACATCTGCAGAATTGCTTTGTGAATACCCAGCCTAAAATCCCGATGTGCGAGCAATGCAGAAGCAAAGCCACAATGCTAGGAAAGCTCCTTTGAGAGAAAGTTTGAAACCGGGCTGATTGCAGTGATAAGACCTGTGGATTCAACTGGGTTGTCAATCAATTACAGTTACTAGTCCTGCTAGTATCCAATAGAAGTCCTTTGACAAGGAGAGTGCCAAGTGCTCCCATTGGATTACATGATTGATCCATTGCCCTTTGCCATTTAGAGGCCCTTAATTTAATCATTGAAGGATCAGCGACAACAGCCAGCAGTGGAAATGAATGGAGAGGGACTTGCGATATGCACACGGCTTTGTGCTCATATGAAGGCACGGTTTTGTATGATGGCACTTGAGAGTGTAATTGGGTGTTATTGCGAGACAGTGAGTGCAGACGGCTGCTGTGTTTTTGTGATGGTGAAATGCGTCTGAGTGCGTGTGTGAGCGAGACAGAGGAAGCAAGCGGGTGTGAAAGGAAGCGAGCCGACCGTGTGTTGATCCACAGTATTTGATGTGAAATAAGGCGGCAGGGCGAGGCGCCGCAATGTCAGCGGGGGGGCCCTAGGCTGTTTCCATGGGGACTTAGAAGAGCAGTCTTCTTCAACTGACACGTTACCATACCAAAAATACACACAATACATACACACACTCACACACACACACACACACACACTGAGGATGGAAAGTGTCATTCCAGTGGTTACTGTTTAGTCACAGAAGTCTGCACCTTGGCAACAGATTCACCAACCACATAAAATCGAGTGAACAGATGAATGGGTGTGGAACCTGTAAGCCTGTCCAATTGACTGCTTAACTCATGGTAATGTCAACTGAGGTGATTCACAGATGGATGGGAACTCTTTCTGCTTTTATCTCCTTCTTTTCTCCTATGGGTACCCTTCCATTGGCCACCAGTTAACGCCTTGCTGCTTAATTGACTTGAACAAGAACACCTGTTCCATTCATTGTATTTTTTTTTCACAGACATTTTCATGCTATTTAACAACAAAATGTGGAAAGATACTGTACAGTAGGGAGTTTTTACTGAAACAGCAGCGGGCCAGACTTGAACCCACACCACTGGGTACGTGTGATAAGTGCAGCAGCTTAGACCGCTGGACAAACTGAGATCACCATTTATTCTACTTCTACGGCACCAGGACCTTCCAGAAACACACGGACAGAGAATACCGGAGAGAAAGATGTTCATTACTCTGCTAACTCTCTTTTCTCTTCTACGTGGGGCAGTGACACCCAACCAGAACAGACACCCAACCAGAAACAAACATCACATGGTTCAGCTAGTTTCATTGTCTCCTTTGGTAATTTGAGAAGCCGCGAATAAACAGATTAGTTTATGCACCGGTAGGCCAGTAGTGTAGCCAGAAAATATTATGTGGGTGTGCATCTAAAAAACTTGGTGTGCCACATCGATATTTCTCTACAAAACAGAGGCCTATACAAAGCAAGTTCACCATGCCATAGATTTAACTAAACCTAACAATTGTGAACTAGATACGAGATGTCACGACGGTGATTAATAATACATTAAATCAACCCAGGGGGTCCCAATCTAGTGACAAGCACGTTCACATAAAATAGGCGGTGTGTGCACCAGGACCAATCGTAGACACGGACAAGTCTATGAGAGCCGCATATTTCGCTCAACTGTAAATGGTCATTTTAGAGAAATTTGAAAAGCATAAAAGAATATAATACAGACATAAAGCAGGAAGAAAAGATGGGAAAAAATGCCATCTATTTATAAATGCTCATCGATATCACTGACTATAATTACAATTGTGTATTCCATTAAACCAATGTGTTGCTTTATGCTGATCATGAATAACAGTTTTATTTATTGTATTGTTTCATTTACAACCCAGACAGTTTTGATCAATCATGGGAGCAAACAATAAATGTACAGGGTGTGTAAATTAATAAATCTTAATACTAGGTTGTTTAACAAGTTCTGTAGGAGTAAATAGTAAATGTATGTAGCTACTGTCTCTACAGTGAAAGGGGATACATTGATTTTGGTCCGTATCAAACAGACAATAAATTAAAATACCTGTCACAAACAAACGCAACACTATGCATAAAGTCTGTGGAACTGTAAGTGCACAACTTCGATGTATTGCACTGCACTGGCACAAATGGCTCAAGATTAGTAATTAGCTTCTGAATGTGCTAACTAACACATAATTAGTCTACTACACTGCTAGTCTCCCGTGATATTCGCTGGGGTCATGTTGGTGGCTAATTTTGCCTACGTCACTGCGGTAACCATCGCCCCACTCCCTCCTATAGCATGCAGAGTAGAGCACAGACTTTAGACTAGAGCATTGACATCAGACTAGAGCACTGACTTCAGACTAGAGCTCTGACTTCAGACTAGAGCACTGACTTCAGACTAGCACGCTGACTTCAAACTAGAGCGCAGACTTCAGACAACAGCACTGACTTCAGTCAAATACTGCTGAAGGATGTGTTTGAATCCAGCCCACAGAAGTTGCAGCACACTACCCTTGCACGTTCTTCTTTAGTCTATGAAGCATACATGCCAAAACCATATACTATATGACCAAAAGTATGTGGACACCTGCCCATCACACCCATATCATCTTGATGGACATCCCATTCCAAAACCATAGGAATTAAAGGGGTAATCCAGATACGTGAGGTAAAAAGCCTATCATATATTAGTCAGTTAAATATGTTGTCTCACCATTATTTAGCTTTGTATGTGTTCAGCCTGTAATTTAAAATCCTTGCGTAATGAATCATGTTACATTCTTGGGACTGAAGCTGGGAGACAACACACTATGTCATTAATAATGCTTTTATTACATTTACCTGCACTTCAAATCACCAAATCAGCCAGTAGATAATAATGGCATACTTGTCTATAACACATAAATTACATCCATCACAATTGTCATGACACTGTATAGTTGTTTAAAATGTATTAAATCTACACCTCCCACCGTCATATTAATATACTTTCTTCCTCAAACTACCATGATGCATTACACTTTCTGCTGCTTTATTACAGAAATATTTTTGGAAGATGCATAATCTTTTTTGAATCCTTTAATTCCACAGTTCTCAACAAGTGGGTCCTGGTCCCTAACGCGGTTTCATAAAGCTGCCATGGGGTACATGAGATGGACAAGGGAAAATGAAACAACTATTTTATGTACCTATTTTACTAATAACATTTAAAATACAGTGCCTTGTAAAAGTATTAAGAATCTTTCCTAAAATGTTCTTATACACTGCTCAAAAAAATAAAGGGAACACTGAAACAACACAATGTAACTCCAAGTCAATCACACTTCTGTGGAATCACACTGTCCACTCAGGAAGCAACACTGATTGACAATCAATTTCACATGCTGTTGTGCAAATGTAACAGACAACAGGTGAAAATGATAGGCAATTAGCAACACACCCCCAATAAAGGAGTGGTTCTGCAGGTGGTGACCACAGACCACTTCTCAGTTCCTATGTTTCCTGGCTGATGTTTTGGTCACTTTTTAATGCTGGCGGTGCTTTCACTCTAGTGGTAGCATGAGACAGAGTCTACAACCCACACTAGTGGCTTAGGTAGTGCAGCTCATCCAGGATGTCACATCAATGTGAGCTGTGGCAAGAAGGTTTGCTGTGTCTGTCAGCGTAGTGTCCAGAGCATGGAGGCGCTACTAGGAGACCAGGAGACAGGCCAGTACATCAGGAGACGTGGAGGAGGCCGTAGGAGGGCAACAACCCAGCAGCAGGACCGCTACCTCCGCCTTTGTGCAAGGAGGAGAAGGAGGAGCACTGCCAGAGCCCTGCAAAATGACCTCCAGCAGGCCACAAATGTGCATATGTCCGCTCAAACGGTCAGAAACAGACTCCATGAGGGTGGTATGAGGGCCCGATGTACACAGGTGGGGGTCGTGCTTACAGCCCAACACCATGCAGGATGTTTTGGCATTTGCCAGAGAACACCAAAATTGGCAAATTCGCCACTGGTGCCCTGTGCTCTTCACAGATGAAAGCAGGTTCACACTGAGCACATGTGACAGACGTGACAGAGTCTGGAGACGCCATGGAGAACGTTCTGCTGTCTGCAACATCCTCCAGCATGACCGGTTTGGCGGTGGGTCAGTAATGGTGTGGGGTGGCATTTCTTTGGGGGGATGCACAGCCCTACATGTGCTCGCCAGAGGTAGCCTGACTGCCATTAGGTACCGAGATGAGATCCTCAGACCCCTTGTGAGACCATATGCTGGTGCGGTTGGCCCTGGGTTCCTCCTAATGCAAGACAATGCTAGACCTCATGTGGCTGGAGTGTGTCAGCAGTTCCTGCAAGAGGAAGGCACTGATGCTATGGACTGGCCCGACTGTTCCCCAGACCTGAATCCGATTGAGCACATCTGGGACATCATGTCTCACTCCATCCACCAACGCCACGTTCCACCACAGACTGTCCAGGAGCATGCCCTCTTCAGGAGCATGCCCAGGCGTTGTAGGGAGGTCATACGGGCACGTGGAGGCCACACACACTACTGCGCCTTATTTTGACTTGTTTTAAGGACATTACATCAAAGTTGTACTGTAGTGTAGTTTTCCACTTTGGTTTTGAGTGTGACTCCATGTCCAGACCTCCATGGGCTGATAAATTTGATTACCATTGATAATTTATGTGTGATTTTGTTGTCAGCACATTCAACTATGTAAAGATAAAAGTATTTCATACGATTAGTTCATTCATTCAGATCTATGATGTGTTATATAAGTGTTCCCTTTATTTTTTTGAGCAGTGTATTACTTTTCTGATTGAATCAATTATTGTAAGGAAGGGTTTCATATGTTGAGAAATATATGAAAACAATTTAAATTAATATTAAACGTGATGGTCTGCCAAGGAATGATGGTGGAAGCAATCCCAGGGTGAATATAATCCAATTTTACACAAAAGTCCATAAACACAACATGATGATGTGATAAGCACAGATACACAGTCAGTGACAATCAAGCACAATGAATTTAGGAACATTCCAGATATACAGCAGTGGAGGCTTGTCAGGAGAGGATCATCCGACTCAGTAAATTTTTTAATTATAGAATCTTGTAAAAATTTTGATTAAAATGCAAAAAGTTGTCTGTTTTAGATTAAAAATGTACTGAATTTTTTGTTATTAAATGTTTTTTTGGGGGAATGCAGAAAGAAAACCACACACTCGCTGGTAGAAATAAGAATAGCTGGCGGATGGGAAATCACAATTCTCCTCTAAGCTGTGCTTCCCTCATTCAGTAACGTAGCAGCTCGTGGGTCAACCTTCCTTCCATAGACTCCATGGTCCTCAAACCAACTTCTGTTGTTAACAGAAGCAGGCAGGTAGAATTCCTGCACATTGCTGATGCGTGAGAGCTAGCATGAAGCAGGGGGAAGCAAAGAAGTGTAGGAGAAAAAAGACAGGTACTTGTGTTACTGTATGTACTATGGACTGAATTCTCGGTAAAACATCAATAATAATCAGACCAGAGATTATTAATGATTTTACCGTGCTGTAATTTCGGCTCTATTGTCATACACCGGACCCCCGTAACCACAATGCCAAGTATATAACTACGGTATCACAAGTGGTACAATAACAGTACATACATAACAACTCGTCTGCTTTGAACATGAACGTCGGCAGTAGGGATGCCCCTGGTTTTGTGCTCAAAATGGGTGTGGCCTTCCCGGAAGTGGGCGGAACTACCCAAAAGCGGAGAATTTAAACCTGACATCGATATGGTTTGCACAGCTATTGCCATGTGTTTGATCAAAAATATTGCTCTGTATCTCAAATCAGATGTTCTGTAAATGGTTGTGTTCTGAATGTAGCAATTGCAGAGCAACCTTATTTTGACCTCTGGTCACTAACTATGTGCATTCTCAGCCAAATGTGAGCATTTTCTCAAACAGGCCTTCAACGTCCACAGGAAAATGGTGCAATGCCACCTCAGGAAAGTCCCATGGGAAAAGTGGGACAATCTGTGGCACATTGCAGATCCTCTGACAGGAGGAGCAGGCCCTGGTTAACTCTTCAATATGTCCATCAAGTCCAGTCCACCAGAAATAGCTCCTCGCTATTTCCTTCATTCTGACAATTCCATAGCGTTCTGCCTGGAGCATCGCAATATTGTATGTCATAGTGACGGTGGTATCATCACTCTCCCCACAGCAAACACCCGCTTGCACTGACAGCTTGACATGCCATCACATATATTCTTTCAGGTCGGATTTAACGCTATTGAACTCGCCCTTGACAACAATGTCCAGGACTGCCAAGAACACAGGGTTGTTTCTGGTACCACGTTGAACCTGTGCAACCAAGGCCGGAGCATTTTCTATCTGTCTAAAGTAGATTGCAGCGGATCGCAATTCAGGCAATACATGTGGGCAGACAACAACAGTGCCCATTTTGTTAGCTGCTAGTGTTGGAATACCTGTATGTGGCCCAAAATCTTTCATAAGGTGTTTATGATCTGTCAGAAGGATACATTTCATGCCATACAAATACTGGTGGAACTTTCGGACACTGAATACAATGCCCAACATCTCCCATTAAATCTGAGCATAGTTCCTTTCTGCCTTCTTCAACGACCTTGATGTGCAGGCAATCGGCTTCTCTTGGTCATCTGGTATGATGTGAGAAATGATAGCCCCCATGCCATGCAATGAATCATCACAGGCTAGTTGTATTGGTAGCACTGAATTAAAGTGTGTTGACTTCAGTAGTGCCTCTTGGCCTCTTTGAATGTAATCCCAGGAAAGAACGCAAATGTCCAACGTTCTGGAGTGCTGGTACGGCGACAATGGCTTTGAATTTGGTCGGTGCCTAGTGAAGGCCTGTGGCATCAATCAAATGTCTGAGAAATTCTACGGATGGCTGAAAGAATGCACACTTTCAGTCCATAATCAATTAGCCTACGTAGGGTTACACAGGTGTTCCTCATACGTATCCTGTCACCAAATCATTGTCCAGGTAATATTGTGACCCCGGCAGTCCACCTAGAATCTTGTCCATCACATGCTGGAAGATTGCTGGTGCTGATGTAATTCCAAACGGCAATCGTCAATACCCTAACAAACCCTTGTGTGTTATGATCGTCAGCAGCTCTTTCGACTGTTCCTATACATGAGCCTCACTGAGCCTCACTGTGATGTTCCTCATGCTACCTAGGCTACTGTCAAACATGTCAGAATTCTCTGTTAAGATGGTGGTTAGGTCTTTGTGCTGGACTGATAGTAGGTGCACTGACTGCAAGTCCAATTTAATTTCCTCTAGCCATGATCGTCCCACCAGCGAGGGTTAGTCTCCTTTAACTAGGGCTGGGCACCGAACATCGATACTTTTATGGCACCGACCGAAATACTCCAATACTATCGAGTATCGAAAAGTTATTTATCTTTCGATGCCAAATTTCGGTGCCAAAAGCGTCTGTGAGCCAATAATCATGTAGCATATTTGCGTGTAACAACATAGTCACCCGCGATTGGCTGTCTAACGCATCTTAAAACACGTCATGTGAACGAAACAGACACCACCATCACGCAGAGGATTTCTGAAGATACTCGCAGTCGTATACCGTTTATAATGT